>JAKSZP010018506.1:0-186458 GCA_022478985.1 Massospora cicadina
GGCATTAACTCATTGGAGGTACCTGTTACAGGGTGCTCAACATGAGTTAATAGTCCACACAGATCACCAGGCTCTCTTGTATTTTCAAAAACCCTCAAAACTTGGCGCACCGGTAAGCCTGAACCTATTGGGACCTGTGCAGTTTTAATTTCAAATATGAATTTGCAAAAGGTTCGCTCAACATCTTCCCCAATTTTCTCAGCCGCAGCCCCGCCCACTGTTCCTTGGACCAGGAGGAAGTGGATCTCGTTACCATGATTACTGCTGCCCATATTCTGTCAATTGTCCCCCATTGTTTCTTCTGTCGCTCTGGCTCCCAATTCCTCGCTAGTTGCTCAGGTCTTAGCTAGTCAGATGGCCTGCCCTGAGGGCGTGGATTTGGTTGAGCAGTTGTCTCACCAGAATCATAAACACTCCCTATACTCCTTGGAGGAGGGTCTCATTTATTTTCAGTCATTCATTTGGGTACTTCCCTCCTTCAGACTCGAGGTATTCCACACACATCACAATCTCCCACGGTTGGCCACCATGGCACTAAGAAATGCATCAACTTGATCAAGAAGACCTACAATTGGGTGGGTTTGACAAAGGAAGTTCTGTCCTGGATCGCTGATTACATTACTTGTGCTCAGGCTAAGTTGGACCGCTCTGGTGGAAATGGCCTCTTACACCCCTTACAGCAGGTGGAGGGTCCATGGACATCAGTGTCCATGAAATTTTTTATTGTTGAACTCCCCTGCTCTAATGGGTTCACAGCGGTGATGATGGTGGTGGATCATTTCACTAAATTTTCCCTCTTTATTCCTTGTATTTCTACAATTATATCAGAGGAAACCACCCGCCTTTTTGTATGCCATGTGTTCTCGATGTTTGGTCTCCCATAGGAGATCATCAGTGAACATGGTTCACAGTTCATGGCGCAGTTTTGAAGTGAAATCCTATCTATCCTAAAATATCCCCATGTCATTCCACAGCGTATCATCCTCAGTCTGATGGACATAATGAGCGCGTTAACCAAGTCCTTGACTGTACCTGCGTTGCTATGCTGCAGCTGCACAGGACACCTGGGCCAACGACCTTCCCCTTGCTCAATTCGCTTATAACAATATGACTCACGCGTCCATTGGAAACTCCCTATGAAGCAACGTTGGGTTATAATCCTTCTTTTTTGGTCAGACCTTGCTTGCAGCCCAAGGTCTAGGCTGCTGCGGATCACGCTGAACATATTAGGTCAATGCAATCCTTAGTGCTGGAACACCTCACCAAAGCTATTGATTACAAGCGTTTACAGATTGTAAGCGGCTTCTGGGTCATAATCTAAAAGTGGGCTCCTATGTTACGCTCAATACCCATCATTTACGAAAACAAGCCCCTACTTGTAAGTTTGCAAGTAAGCGTTTGGGTCCCCATTTGATGGAGGAGGTTTTAGCAATGGTGTGTACCGGTTGAAGTTTCTAGCCCACTGGAAACAGCCCTTCTTCCACATTTCCCAGTTGTCACCCTTTAAGGGTACAGTCCCCATGGACCTTGAACCAATAATCATCAAGGAAGTGGAAGAGGCTGAGACGGAGAGTAATCTGGCATCCCATAAGTCCTGACATTCTGTTCAATATATCATGGCTTGAAAAGGGTATCCGGCCTATGAGAATAGTTGGGTCAAGGCTTGCAATTGTGCTAACTGTATGGAACTGGTTAAAGCGTTTCACAAATCCCACCCTGATACTCCCCGCCCTCCCAAAAAGATCGCAACAGTAATGGCAATCAAATTACCCAAGGCGCACAATAATATGGCCCTTGTGCAGTTTCCCAGTGGTGGGGCCCTTCCTTTGGAAAAAGTAAAAAGGTTAATGTAAGACATGGGGAACATCCCCTGGTCATTGATTGGGCCCTTTTCCCAATCCTGAGTAAGAAGGTACTAAAGAGGGCGGCTGTACCCCTTGTTACCCAGGGTGACCTTGCCCACATGGTAGATGAGCGCTGGGTAACATCTCTTCCGCTTCAAATCCCTCCCCCAGTGCCCACACACACCTCAGCAGAACTAGTACATTAATCAAAGAAATCTGCATTGATATAGACAAAATTAAATCAATCGGCCCAAAAATTGAGTGGAAGTCAGCCCAATGTTTGGACCCCCAGGTAGTTGGAAAGGGATGAAGACTGATTATTGGCCAAAATTGCTGACAGTTTTGATTTGGCCAATACTATGATCAAAAAAATCAACCCCCCTCAAAATTGTCAGGGATCTTCCCCAATGGGCAGGTAATAGCATCAGGCACCCTCAATGAGGGTCCAAAGCTCCTTTCTGGAAAATTGGGTATTGCAGCTGATGCAACGCTTTTGACCAAATGAATGGCCCAGTGACTGGGCATGGGCAGTTGGGCGTCCCAAACCTGTTCCCAACTAAATGGGACCGCCACTATGTGGGGTGGCCTTGGAGGATTCCCGCTGCTCATCAGGCCAAACACCATCGTGCCAACCATCAGAAACATAGTCAAGCCTCGGCTCAGACATTTGAGGTCAAACTGACAGTGACTCAGCCTGCCATCAAATTCTTTGATGTCAGTTCCCAGTGAACTTATCCACCCCATTCCCAAATAATTCGCCAGTTGGGTTGAAATTGAGGGTCTTGATCATGGCTTGTCCCCGCATCAATTGACCACTATTTAATCAGTTGCATTGCACTGAGAAAATTGTTGGTCAATTTTCTTCCTTTTTCTTTGCAATAAAATTTTGCCTCAAATACAATCAATTTTTTTTATTGATTTCCTTCTGGTTGAATTAATGATGGCTTTTCCCTGGTGGCCCATCAGTCTGTACACTGGATGGGCTCTGCCAGTACTCATGTTCACTATGGCCCCCATCGTCATAGATTGGATTCAGTGAGCTAGATATTTCTGGCAATTTAACCCTGTCGTTGTAAACTTTTGTCAACAATATACTGGGATCCTGGGGCCTTATGTCCACCATCTTCAAGAAAGGATCCGCCTCCTTGTCTCCCCTGTCAAATCAGCTTTTTATACTGGTGAAATTATTGAAACTATATCTGTGGTTCTGCCCCCTGCAGCAAGACCTCCAGGGTCTGGAGTGACCCCAATTTGGTTTGTTCTCAGGATCATATTCACTATTTTCTTACAAACGATTCATCATTTCCCAATGCCCAGCTCCATACCACATCATTCAGTTGGCAATGCCTCTGGCATTCTGGCTTGCTTTTTAGGTGCTTACACATCCCAAATGGAAGGCCGGTCTAAATTTCTTCTGCCATTTCCATGACAGGTTTCTCTCTTGCCATTAAGATTAACTTTAAATATTTATCAATTATCCCACTAAGTAGTGACATGAAGGAAAAGACAGTGGGAAGAAAGTCTAAATGAATAATATTGATAATTTTTTTATTAAATTTTCAACTTTTTGCTTAAAATGGTTTTTAAGATTAAAATATTACATGAGATCAATATTATGCTTATATTGAGTTTATCTAATTAATATACACTGTCATAACAAATTTTGGCCATAATGTTTGGTGCACAGTAATTATGAAGAGTTACTTAGTATAATCCTTACAAAATTACAATAAATGAAAAGTGTGGGCCTTACTCTACAAAAATCTGCAATAATAAACTTTAAGTATCTAGTTATTGCTTAGGTCCCAAATTGAGATATAGTGGCTCCTAATAAGTGTCTGAAACTTGACTAGATTTTTTGAAATGCCACACTCATGTTAGGAACCCAGCGTGCAAATGAATGAACTGGCTTTTGGAGTGGGTACGCAAGACTCATAGGGCCGGCCAAGGTCCACAAGGCACCGCTAGATTCAGTGGACTATGGGTGGGTGCATCAGTGGAGGTGGCGGTAAGACTCCAACCCATGTAATTGTTGCCCATATCTCGTTTAAGTTATTATAATTTCTTCAGTTAGGTTTTTCAATAATATAATTAAATGAAGCTAAATGGAGACTTTTTAATAAAAGAAAAATAACCCAACACCCTACTATTAACAGGGCTGGCTCTTATGGTGGGATGAGGGGATAGCTGCTAAGCTGAACCATGGTATTATGTTTCAATTTCTGATTAAACCTAGATTTTTTCTGTTTTGAGCATCAACTTCACATCGGTAATATTGGTTGAAATTCCAAGCTAAAATATTGTCATTTTTCTGAATTCCGGAGTTCCAAATTATATTTTTGATTTTGGAATTCTGTGACAAGTTTAAAACCGATTTTCACCCTCTTTTCCTTGAATTTTTCCGCAAATTGGACTTATTAGGTATGTTTTGTTATGCAGATTGGCTTTTGGGTGAACCAACGTTGGGAGCTGGAGATGGGGGCCGTGGTATGGGGTTTCATAATTTTTTAAGTCTTCACAAATTTTGTGGATTTTCCTTGAATAAAACCCTTCTGCTTTTGAGACCTGAGCGAATTTGGGCTTGGAGGTAAATGGAGAAAATGTGTGGGGCAAGCAGGGAGGGGCAGCGGCTACCCATCTCTCACCTAGGATATATTTCTAGGTCAGAGATCTGTATGAGAGGAGTGTCCTTGGAATTTGAACTTTTTTGCCTTAAGGGGTGCATACCCCTGTGTATCTTAATGGCTGGCCCCTGAGGCCTTACAGCTCTAATCTCAAAATATACCCAAAAATTTATTTCTCTTGGACAGATGACCATATCTCTCTCTAATGTATCTATCCTTACTTGTAATTTTTTCCCCAGACTATAGTTGTTCTAGTCCCGCCTATATATCTAAAACTTTAGATTTATTATTTTATAATTAAATACCTGTACTATAGATGTGTATAAATTATACTAACAGAGATAACTACTTTACTATGATCCTTTACTAGATTTAGATTTTTTGGACTTAGCTTAGCCAATTCTGATTTTCTTATTGGAGATTAATAACTTCTTACAGCCATAACAGAGCCCATTTTGCTTAAATACTTAGGAAGTGAGTGGCTGAATATTTTGTTCCTCAATCTCATAGAAAATATTTAGAAAACTATATAAAATTCAAAATTCCAACTACACAGGGATTAAGATAGTATATCTATGAAGCTTGATATCATGACATTTGTGAGTTTAAGGGTATATCAAACAATTAAAGAATAAAATGCGTCAAATGACAAATAATTATGCCTGAAGGAACACAAGTTCATTTTTTATAAAATATTTCTTGTGACATTGTGGGTTGAACCAATTGTCCCATTTTAACTCAGAAGTTGGATTCCAAATCCTGAGTCAAAGAGCCTGGAGTAATTCCAGCTGAGGTCAGCTTGTAACCAAGGTTGTGCTCTCCTCAAGCCATTCTTTAGGCTTTTTTAACCTAATATGGCTTGGGTAAGGCTATCTGAAGAGAAATCTTAGAAGGTTAAGCCCACACCATTTGAACCTCAGCTCAAAGTTTTAAGGCTTTCATGGCCATTAAGGCCCCATGCCTTATCTGGATTTTCATCAAACAACAAGGTTTTGTCATTTAGACAAAACCTTGTGCTTTAGAGGAATTGACCCTCCCTGGTTTTACTGTATTTTTCTTATTGCGCTTGTGACACCAGTGAAATGATGGGTTTTCTCGCTCTCCAATTTTCTTATGTTAGATAAAGATATAGGGTTACTTTAGGGTTTTCATCCTTACATACCTGTCATATTTTCATGTTTGAGATTTCTCTAAATTTTGGAGGATAAGATGGGTTGGTAGTATTAAGCTTTAGAAGCTTACCTCAGGGGTCCAATTTGGCATTGTACCCATTTTGACATTAATTTAGGGCACTGAATGTAAGGCATATTTTTGAATGGAATTTGTGCAGTTCCATTTATTTTAATTCTAAGAAACCCTCTAATTTATGTAAGCTGCTTAACTTTAGTCTTTAACTTAAATGACTTTATTTTAAAAAGACCTTGCACTTATAAAGTTAATAAACTATAAGTTATATGGTAAGGTTTGTTAATCAAACTGAAAAAAATCCATAAAAGTTTTATGAAAACTAGAGTTGGAAAATTGCTTATATAATAATACATTAATCTAGATAACGCATCACCTTGATTTTAGTGGGATAAATAAAAAATGATATTGCTATAGAGGAAAAAACCGTTAATGATATGATAGTGAGAATATCTGCGCATAGTTTATATAATAGGAGAATATGCATTTAGGTATAAAGAATATAGACAAAATCAACAAATATCAGATGAATCTTTAAGCGCAACTTTAAGGAGACAAATGTCTAAATTTGTATAAAATATGGTTCTTTTTAAAATTAGTTGTAGCAATATTTAGACCCTATTGTTAGGGCGAAGCCTGACATGGTTGGTATTTCTGAGATTAAAGATATATTCCACCAAATTAAGAAGATAAATGTTGATGTTATATTTATTGATTGCATACCAAAGTAGAATTGCACTTTGTTTAGTTCATTATTTCATAGCAAAAATTAATTTCAATGATATTATGTAAATCAAATGAGTACCAAACTTATTTGCAATGAGATTGAGATGATTTCTACAAACTTAAAAAAATATGCAAGCAGTAATTCTGGAAGCTCAGTATTGCTAAAGTGGCCCCACTCACTAAGAAAGTGCTGATGGAAGGCGTTGAGCCACTTGCAAAAAATCATTTGCTTGTTCACAGGGTGTATTATCAGAACATAAAGTTCTAAAGCTCTTACAACTGGGACTTTTTTATAGTTCCAGCATGTCCAACATGTTGAAGGCTTGGAATTATACACAAAAGGGGAAACTCCAGAGTGCATTGGAACTCTATTAACCTCTTCTGACAATAAGGCTAAGTCCAAACCATTTTCATTATAACTATATGGCGTTATTAGCACCAAATAAAACAACAATATTAAAAACAGCTTCTGTGAAAGAAATTATTTTTAGGATGATAATGGAAAATAAATAGTACTTGGGGATTTATGATGTTTAAGAACTTGATTTAAAGCAAATAAATTTATTCTCATAAGGCAATTGTGTATCTGCAACTTTGTATTAGGGCCAACGGAATCCAATTACTTGATACTCTGAGATTGCCTGAGATTCTTGCAATTGTAATTGGCTTGACAGACCATCTGGGTCTAATATTTTATTTATTTTATTTATTTTATTTTCTATCTTATATAATAATTAGATAGCAGATTCAACAAGTATAGCAATTAAATTTCCCCGCGGCCTATGATTTTATATGCAGTGGGCTAACGTATAAAAAACTATTAAATAAATCCCTAAATCCTTACTGGAACAACTCTTGTTCCCATATTTAAACCATCAACGCCGTGGCTTTAATTACCATATTGCCTCCTATTTTATCTTAGCGTACTATTTTTATGTTTCCAATATCAGATAATATAATCAGCAATAGGGTTTTAATGGTGATTATGGTCATCCACTGGGAATTAAATTACATCTGGAATATTGCATCTTTTCAATAGAAATGCCTTGAGCCTTAGGTATTTGCTTTCCAAACTAATTTGGATATCATGATTTTTTATCTAACATTCTGAAGAGCTGCTTAGTAACCATGGAAAGCACCAATGAGAACTCAGTTAGAAGGAGGATATCTAGGCGGTATTTTTATCTAGGGGGGATCTTTTCCTGGAGATAGCTGTGAAGAGCCTAGCTGGAAGATTACTTGAGCGAGACTGTGAGCCTCTAACAGTACTGATACTACAGTGTGTTTTCTTATTTTCTTATATAAAAACCCTATTACTGGAAATAAAGTTTCTTTTGTTAAGTATTGACAAAAATTACTCTTAACGAATAAAGTACTTTTTGTTTTTGGTGCATTGACCTGTGTGGTTGAAAGCTACAGCTCAGTGCTGATTTCAACATTTGGTGCTCACTACAGGGGACTACACCTTGTTTCCCTGAACATTTTGTTATAATTTAAATTATGACCATCCAATAGATGACTAACTCATGGTGAGTTAAAGCCATTCTTAGACACAGAAGTGGTTGATCCTGAGATCCAGCCAAATCATTCTGATAAGATTTGTAAATTATGAGCGGTATTGAAGGCTCACAATGGACTACTTTCCGATATCCTAATATGGTAATTGTCAAGTGAAAGACTTAGTAAAAAATCTGGCAAATCATCAACGCCATAATGACGGCCTTAACATCAATAAGGATGGGCTGTTCTCTCCATTACTAATTTTTACCATAAGCTTAACTCCTTACATATGGAACTTAACACTCAGGTAGATAATTTATAGACTTTAGTAGGGAAAAAAGTTCTTTGAAAGCAGACTTTCTGACTGCTACCCAAACAATTGTAAAATTAAGATCACGTTGCAAGCAAAACGCCGCCATTTTAGTGATATGATAACTAAATTTAAGCCAGATATTCATCAGGATATTCACAAATATGCTGATCTTTATTGCTTTAAAATCCTTCTGACGGGCCATGATAGTGAGGGCATGCAGAGAGGGTTACATGTAACTTACCTGCTGTTTTTCCATCAGTCATTAACATTGGAGCTTCTGCTCACACGAATGCTATGGCAGCTCACACTCATGCCAATCTCCATCCTAGTATTAGAAATCCAGTAGACCAGATAGGGACACTGCTGGCTTTTTGGCCCTTCAGCCACTAACCAATTTCTGTTTAATCATGTAATTTACTTTAGTTTGACAAGAAGGAAAATGTGCACAAATCTTTGATCTATTCATGATTAGTATGGGCGGAGAATCTGAGACCGCCTAGTTGGCAGCAGTAATGAACTTGGGCTCCAAACAGTCAGGAGTTAGTTATGCCAAAACTGATTAAGGCTGGTATGTCCTACTTAACGCCAAGTACTTTTTTATTAAGAAGGTTGAAGGAGCTAAAAAGAATAACTACTTGTAAGATGGAATTCCTAAATATCTCCTTTGAAATAATGAACTATTCAAGTATTTGCCAAAAACTATTATTTTGAGGCTAGACGCTGTCTGGGGAAAACATTATTGTTCATTTTGATGTTCAGATCATTCTTCACCACGAATGCAAGCCATACATGGAATTGTATCCTATTTTCATATCAGTTTTGAATAAAGAGAATGATACCACCCATGTGGTTAATTATCTTCATCATTGCGCTGTCACTTTTGAAGCGCCTAATCAAAGTCTATGGGAGTCATGTAATCAGACCAACTGGAGTTCTCCCCAACCTAGGATTAACTCGGCATTATGAACCTAGTTCTATCAGGCTATTAATCATATTCCTCTTTATCTTTGCAAAACATGAGGCAATATGCCAATCATTGACCTGATTTAATTTCCAAGACTGGGATTCATTTGGCGAACCATGTGAAAAACGTGGACTTAAGAAAGGTCAGGGTGGAGTAAAACATGGATTTATACACCCACCTCTTATAAACAGATCCTGAGTATAAAAAACTCTGACCCCATCAACCATCTGGTGGAAAGTTGACATCAATGTATCACCACTGGCAGTTCAGAGAGTAGTAGCTGATGATAGATTAGCTATGACCAACTACTCCCTGAAGAAATGTGAAGCCAATTTGGCGCCAAAATAATAGTGAAGACTTATGCTCAACAGTCAGTATTAAAAGTGCTTCCAGTTACCTCTGGCGATATCTCCCAATCAAAAAGGGGAACAAATGACGATGCTTATAAAGATTTTGACTGAATTCTGCCCATAGCTAGAAATTGGATTTAACATTTTTTAGTCAAGTGGACACCTTATAAGTCCTAGCAATAAATATAGTGGACGCTTATTTTTGTAATGAATTTATATATTGACATTTCAGTAATAAAGCATAAAGTCTTTGCAATTGTTGAAAGTGAGGCACCAGTTGATATTGCGTCCACTAAACTGGTGAAGCAACTGGTCCTTGCTCCTAAAATAGAATATTGAAAGATCTATAGTAAATTGGGCCCTCAGACCACAACTTTTGAAGGGGCATACAGTGAGCTGCTGCGATTTGCCTCACTGGTAATCTTTACTCTTACTATTTTTTTCTAATCAAGATTATGACTTTCTTATTGGGACCTCATTTATAAGAACTCATGGAGCCAAGGTTTATTTTGTGGAGAATGCTTTTAAAATCCCCATACAAACCCTTTCTTTATTTTATAATTGTATGGGTGAGGCCCTAGCTCTTCAAAAGCAGGGGTTTATCACCTGGTGCTCAAAGATGCTATAATGCATTTGGGTTATCAGTGGATTTTAGCCTATAAGGGCAGTTATTCAACCAGTTTGCAGAATCTATCAGTATTTTATCACATTTTAATCATCATTTAACAATTCTGGTGGGCCATCATTAAAAATGGGTACCAAATTAACTGAAAATTACACAATGATTAGATTGCAAATTATATGTACCGTTTTGTTATTCTAAATTGGAACCTGTTGCTGCGCCTGGGATTATCCTCTCCCAACCACAATGAAATTAATTTCATGCTCGCTAATCTGCAAGTATACCCCTATTCAGATAAAGTGGCTTCATATTTTCGCTTTTGTGCATATGTTACATGTCAAAGAGGTCCAATATTTTATGATTTTGGTCACTTTGATGAATTAAGCCTTAGCGGTGATATTGAGCAATCCATATGCTCTCTAGTACATTAGGAAAGACTATTTGGTTTAACTGAGGATAAGAAGGATCAAGCTCTTGCCCTTTTCAAAAAGCACAGCATTATTTTTGCAAATAACGACTATGATTTGGGTTGTGCACATGATATGCTACACCATTTTATGATAGAACTCATCAGTCAATTTTCCATTTAATTAGATGTTAAGAGTGTGGTTGATGATGTTTTTAATACAGAAACTGATCAGCTGGTGCAACACGGAATGTTAAGGCTTATGAAGAGTCCTTGGGGCCCCCAATGGTAATTATTAAGTTAAAGGACGGTTTAAACGCTTAGTAATAGACTACCACAAGCATAAATAGCATCACCAAAAATAACTTCTATCCTTTACCGCAGATTGATGATGCTCTAAACCACTTGGGGGCGCGTAATATTTTTAGCTTAGATTTAACTTATGACTACTGTCAGATAGAGCTGCCCAAAGAGGAGCAGAAATTGAGCTATTATTAATGCCCAGGGCCTATAAAACCTATTAGAATGCCAAAAGGGCTGAGCGATGCCTCCGCGACTTTTCATTGGGTATAATTAGTATCCTCAGTGATTTAGATATTCTTGTGTTCTCATTAATTTAATAATATCAACGTTTTTCTAGAACGTTAAATAAAGACCTGAAACATATGTAAGAAGTCTTCCACAGTCTCACCAAGGCATGTTTTAAAGTAAGCCAGGTAAGAGAAACTTTTCTGCAAGCAACTGGAATATCTGGTGTTTGTAATCGATAAGCATGGCTTGCGGCCCCAAATGTTAAAGATTGAAGCTACTTAAAGCATGGCGTGACTGAGCAGCAAGCGCGACGCTCAAGTGTTTCTTAAATAATTTCTATTACCACCGGTTCATAGAAAAATTCAGCAAGATATATGAACTGCTAATTTACCTCCTCTAGGATGGAGCACCATTAGAGTGGACTTAGAACTGTTATCTAGCCTTTGATAAACTCAGGCTTTACCTTTATGAAGCGCCACAGTTGATGCAACCCAAATACTGAAAAATTTATTGGTGAAATAGATGCTTCTCTCGCCACTGTTGAAACAGTGTTATATCAAAAATTTCCTATGGAATTGAGCACCCTATGGCCTATTGCAGTTGGACGTTGGATGTCCATGAGTGAAATTATACAGTAACTGATAAGGAATGCCTGGCAGTTGTTTACACGTATAAAAATTCTGGGTTTATGTGCATTGATTGTATTACACTGTAGTAAATGATCATGCTTTCTTTATTGATTACAGAATTTGAAAGAGACAGAAGGGCGTTTGTCCCAAAGGACTCTAGAATTGAAGGTGTCAAGAATTTGATATGACTGGATGATAAGTCCTAAGTTGATATGGCAGAATGGATGGAATCTGCCGAGTTGATATGAGTATGCTTATTTGAGCGCATTGAAATGAGGCGATATTGGGTTATTGCAAAATTCACTTCAAATTATCTAATCGTGAATTAACAAATGAAGAATTGGCAGAACCAATAAGATATGGTGAAGTGAATTACTAAGCCATGAAAGCGAAAACATCCAAAGTCACTATGATACAAGCAAGATGAGATGTTCAAGAAGGTTAGGTTGTTGGTAGCTTGGAGTAAGTGAAACAGTGAGGATCCGCTGTGTTTATTATTAAATAAAGATGTATAGTGGGAGCAAGTGCTCCATATTTATTAAATAAGTCTATTTATGTTGTTTCAAGGGCAACGATCCTCATGTTGTTGGTCCTATTGCTCAGTGGGTCAAACCCTGCGCAAAAATTGCTTGCAGCGTATTTCAACAGTAATGCTAATTTTATAACAGTGGTGCTTACTACAGGGGGCCCATCAATCAATCACATAAACTGATAAAAGTTCCTCAGTCACTAGTCATATCATATCACGCTTTCTTTGTCTAGGAATCATCTCACAACACTGCAACAGTTGAATATGCAGAACTCAAGCTTGTCCTGGACGCTGTGCTTAAAGGGAGAAGGAGTTTATGCAAGAATGTTGTATCAATAAGCTGCATCCATTTGATCGTGATGGGAAAATCCATGGATTCTTTAAACAATTTGAGTTTGTATAGAAGGAGCTTCAGATCTGCATAAAGCCAAATTTCTAATGTCCACCCTAGATGTTGGAAGTGCTGACCAAGTTACCTGCTATCTTCCCAACAGTTCTGTTACCTATCAAAAAGTAAAGGATACTGTGCTGTGGTTGTTTGGAGGAACTACAAAAATGACGCAACAAAAGGCTGAGTTTCTAGCCATTGGGTTATAAACATAATGAGACCCTCATTGTGTTTGCTGATCGATTTCAGCAGAAGCCCATGTGTTAATTGAGGCAGGAGTTTTGAGTGAATGTGACATAAGCATAGCGTTGACCTTTGTTGTGAAACCATACCATGAGCTTTTTAATGCCTTGGCTCCATATTTAGAGGTTGACGTACCTTTGCTTAACGTGTTCAAATTCTACTCCATTTATCCGCTTCCTTCTCTCCACTCAATATAGAGTGGAAACCTATCGCCTCCGCTGCTAGCCTTATTTATTTGGAGGAATTATCTCTCCCTATTCAGCGCCCAGTTGACATTCTATGGTATTATTAGCATTACAAGCCTCGCTTTCAACAAAGTTGCCAACAGCAGTTCACCTATTGGGATGGGCCTAATTACACTGTTCAATACCAGTCCACCTTTTTGGGTGGCCCATTTTACAACAATCAATGACGCAGGTATTATGGGTTCAGTTGCTTTTTGTGCAGTTTCTCTGGGCACCTGGATAGGAGTTGTCATACTTTTCAGGTCTAGTACCTACCATGGGAGCAGTATAATTAGGGAAAAGTCAGATCGGAGTAGAGATGGTACTTTCTACCTCCGCTATTAAGACTCAAAACTTCCAACTTGAATCTATTCCTGCACAGTCAGCGGAAGTTTCCCAGTATGATGACGCTTTTTTATATCAGCAGCCAGTTGGAGGGGTAAATGTGCTGACATGAACACAACACATGGACTTGACAGAAGCAGTCTCCCAGGAGCAACCAAAGCCGTATGCTTGTCAATTGTTTAATTACCTTTCTACAGATGAACCAGATCTAATAGCTGATGCGCTTCTTTTAAAAGGGGTAACTGTGGCCCTCCCTGAGTACGGAATTGTAAAAGAATACCCTAAAGTGGGGAAGGGTATTATGAGCTTCCTTAAAAAAAGAGATCAGGTAAATGTCCATGTTTTAAAACAATCAGATGCATCTTATCTGAGTATACTTACTTTGACACTGTTGTAGCAAAAACCCAAGTCTGCACTGTAATCGATACAGGCGCCCCAATCAACATAGTAACCACAAAGTTGGTGTCAAAGCTAGCATTAAAGCCTGACGTGGAGCATTGTATGGTGTATGGGACTGAAGGCGCAGAAATCACAGTCTCTGAAGGAGCATCCAGTGCGCTACCTTTGTGGTTTGGGTCAATTGTCATTGTAGCCCAAGCTATAATGCTACCAAACAATAACTATGATCTGCTAATTGGAACTGCTTTTATGCGCCATCTTGGGGTTGTTGTTGTTATGACTGCAGAGACATTTGAAAATATGGGGCAGTGAATCCCAATCTACTTCACTTTCAGAGGAATGCCAAAGGATCCTGTACACATGAGTCACATTAACCTTGCATATGGTGATGGGGTGGTTTCAGTTCGCTATCATCAACTAAAGGGCAAAAACCAGGCCCTTCCCCATCAAATTTATGAATATCAAGGGCTACCACTTAGAGCTGCGGGACCTATATCTATTCCCTCTGGACACCAAGTAATCATAAACACCAAAATAGAGGTGGAAATGCCTGCTGGGCTATATGGGAAGGTCATTGGGTTCTATCAGCAATCACAGCTCAAGCCCCATGTGGCCCTTTGCATTATACTCCCAGGGCATGGGGAGATCAAGGTCTTATTAGCGAATCTTCAGAATATACCAATGCGAATTTTCCAACACCAAATAGTTGAATATCTACATTTCATTCCAATTGAGGAGGTCCTCAAGATTCATGAGTTTGGTTCACTGGATGAATTTGGTCTGCCCGTCGAAACACAGGCTGGCATAATGGCAATTGTACCGCGTTAGAATTTGATGGGGTTAACAGAAGATCAGAAAGATCAAGTGGAAGCTTTATTTCAAAAATACAAAGAGATCTTTGCTGTTGATGATCATGATTTAGGGTGCGCACAAGGAGTGATCCATCAAGTGGACACTGGGGATCATCCCCATCAGATCTCGGCCAATCCTCTGATCTAGAGCAGTAGAAGAAGTTGTCACAGCAAAAATCGATAAACTGTTGGAGCAAGGAATGCTTGAACCATTGAAGAGCCCATGGGTTTCCCCTGTCCTAATTGCCATTATGAAGGATGGTATAACCGGGTAGTAATAGACTACTGCAAGCTCAACAGCATTACAAAAAAGGACTCATACCCTTTTCCACGAATTTATGATGCGTTGTACTGGTTGGGGGGGAGCTCGTTACTTTTCCAAAATTTATTTAATATCGGGCTATTGGCAGATTGAGTTACCTGTGGCAGAACAAGAAAAATGCGCCATATCCCGTCAAAAGGGCTATTTTAACTGACACGTATGACACAAGGGCTGTGTAATGCTTCAGCTACATTCCAACGGGCAATGAAAACTATCCTTGGCAACTTGAATCTGTCATGAGTTCTTGTATACCTTGATGATATTAACGTTTTATCCCGCATGTTCACTGAACACCTTAGCCATTTGAAAGAGGTATTCCGCCGGTTGGCTGAGGCCAAGGTCAAAATCAAGCCCTGGAAATGCCACTTTTTCAAGGATCAGCTAGAGTACCTTGGGTTTGTAGTTAATGCAACAGGGCTGAGGCCCCAACCAGCTAAGGTGGAGGCCATTTGGAAGATGACTACACCAAGCAGTAAGTGAGATATACAAGTATTTTTAGGAATGGTTGGCTACTATTGCCGCTTTATACCAAACTTTAGCTGTATTGGAGATCCACTGTTTGAGTTATTAAAAAAGGATGCCACGTTTTCATGGATGGAACACTGTTTATGCTCCTTTGATACTCTTTGAACAGCGTTGATTGAGGTGCCAATACTACACTACCAAAAATTCAAAAAGAAAATTAATTGTACAGATGTATGCATCTCTTTCCGCTGTGGGGGAAGTTCTATCTCAAAAAGATGATGAGGGGGAGGGAGCACCAAAGGTGTACTGCAGCTGAAGCCTGAATAGCCATGAATGTAATTATAATGACTGATCAGGAGCGCTTAGCAGTGATCAATGCTTACAAGCAATTCAGAGTATATTTGCATGGTGTAAAATTTAAAGTTGTAATGGATAACGCCTTGTTACGCTGGCTGCAGAACCTTAAGGAGCCTGAGGGCCGTCTAGCATGATAGGCCCTTAAACTACAGGCATACAACTTCGAGATCCTTCATAAAACTAGGAGCAAAACACCAGAATGCTGATTTCTTGTTGAGGCTACCAACTATTGCACTTATGGTAGATCTGAGCGAATTATATATGACAAGATGCTCAGTGGAAAGTACGATGATGAGCCACCCTAAGTCATCAAGGCGTTAAATGAAATGTGAGCCAATACTTTTCAGCGAAATGTTGATTTGTACAAGTGGATTGTCAACTCAACAGTAAACTTTCCGCAACCCTCAACACGGCCTAACATAATCATGAGCGCACATAGGGCAGTTGGGCATGGTGGCATGTGCAAGATGTTGAAATTATTGAGGCCTCAATATTTCTGGGAAAGCATAAACTTTGATGTGCTTGATACTATCTCCTCCTGTCACCAGTACCAAGTGTAAAAGCCATTCCACCGGAAGACCTCATACAGTTAGTGAAGCTGCACTTCACTTGGCATACAGTTTCCCTCGATGTTGTCAGCCATCTTCCAACAGGAGCTAACTGGTCCAAGTATATCCTGGTGGCAATTGACCACTTAACCAGGTGGGTTGAGGCGCGGGCCATTCGGGATTTGGGGGCAGTTACTGTGGCTAAGTTTGTAATGGAATGCTTCATTCAGCGTCACAGCTGCCCGCAGTTTATCCTTACTGAAAATGGCACTAATTTTACCTACCACATACTTCCCAAACTTAATGAAATGATGGCCATCAGTGGGGTTCTAACAAACCCATATTACCCTGAGTCCAACATAATGTTTAAATGGGTCAATGGGACCCTGGTGAACATACTACGGAAGTTGGTTAAGGATAGGCTCTCTGATTGGAGTATCCTCCTTTCTACCGCAGTATTTGCCTAAAGCATTAGTTATCATTCTGCCACGGGAAAAGCCCATTCCAATTGCTTTAAGGATGGCACCCCACCCTGCCTGTGCTCCTATATGCTTGTGTAGAGGATACCAGCGGAATGGATCTGCGACGCTATTTGACTTCCCTAACAAATATGCTGATTAAATTACAAACTGAAGCATACTTATTCAGCTTAGCCTAGAAAATCTAAAACCAGGCTGCTGATCTGGTCCGGCTAAGTGGCCTAGCTCAGTTCAAAGATGGAGACATGATTCGATTCTTAATCAACATGGATTTGGGCAGAAACAAAAGTTGGCTAGTATCTGGATTGGGCCATTCAAAGTTATTAAGAAAACAGGTTTGGATGAATGTACTATCAAGGACCACAATAGCGGTCAGATCATCAACTGAGTGCATGCGAAGTTCCTCCAGGCATATAAGCAATAGGAGCCTCATTGTCCAATCAAAGGGGGGGGGTAATGTCACGATTCTGATATGACTGGAAGATAGGCACTAAGTCAATATGGCGGAATGGATGGAATCTGCCAAGTTAATATGAGTATAATTTGAGCGCCTTAAAAATGAGGAGATATTGGGTTGTTGGGAAATCGCCCTGAATTAGGTGATCATGAAATAATGAATGCAGAATTGGTGGAACCAATGAGATACAGCGAAGTGATTTACTAAGCCATGAAAGTGGTATCATCTGAAGTCACTACAATATAAGTGAGATGAGATGATCAAGGAGGTTAGGTTGTTAGTAGCTTAGAGTGAGCAAAACAGTGAGTATCAGCTGTGTTTATTATATTAAATAAAAAAATATAGTTGGAGCAAGTGCTCCATATTTATTAAATAAGTATATTTATGTTGTTTCAAGTGAAACGATCCTCATATTGTTGGTCCTATTGCTCAGTGGGTCAAACCCTGCACAAAAATTGATTATGGCGTATCTCAACAATAACGCCAATTTTATAGCAGAAGGCTTATAAATTTAATATCTAATTTTTACTAGGTGTCAAGCATCAAACCTACAGTAATTATCTTGACTGCCCACCGTGACCTTGGTGGCCAATGTGGCTGATGGTTTATATATTAAAATGCTAATACAAAATTATGGCAGCGAAATAGTAGAAGTTCGTGCTTTTTAGAAAAATTAAGAAAGAACACATCTGTAAAAAACGTTCAGCTTTATAAGATCATCAACAATCAGCATTTTTGGATACCACAGATAGTGGAGCAGATTGGTAATTTTATTGGGACCCATAAGGCGCAGGGCATGGTGGTTATAAGATAACATTTGAGCTATTGAAACAGCATCACTACTAGGAATTTATGAAATTTAATATGCATGAGACCCATCGCAATTGTAAAAATGTCAAGTGGATTATCATTATATGAAAACCACATCCTGCAAACTGATTAAACCCAACTTTTCATGGCATACAATTTCTATTGACGTTATGGCACTCTGACTAACACTTCCGTTCAATATAATATATAATTGTGGCCATCAATAACCTCACAAAATGGATGGAGGCCAAAGATGTCAGGGACTTGCGCCACAACAATGGCTAAGTTCATATTAAAAGATAGTATTTATTGGTATAGATTCCCTCAGTCTACTTAACGGATAATGAGACAAACTTTACATACAAGATTATATTCAATCTTAATGACTTGATGGGTATAGGTGGGGTATTGTCTAAGCCCTATCACCCTGAGACAATGGCACTGTTGAATGAGTGTACTGTAATCTTGGTGGGATCTTGCTTAAGATAATGATGGTAAAAGCATCCATCTGAAACCTTTTCTTGCCTTCCGCTGTTTTTGCTTATAATATTTTATCATTTAGCCATAGTACATTTCCCATTCGCTTTACTTCATGGGAAGAAAAATTTGTACTTCCCCCAATTTTGTATTCTTTTGTCACACAATAAATTATGAATCTATCAAAATTATTTAAAAATGTTGGTACAGACATTAATACAACTACAAAGCGCAGTATATTCTAATACACTGGCTTAGAAAAGAAGGTCTATGGTTATGACAACAAAGAACAGCGGTATTTACCTCACTTTATTGTAGGGGAACTAGTTTTGTACTATAGAAACAATGGATTTGGAAGAGCTAGCAAACTGAAGCAAATATGGAAGGGGTTTTCCAAAAATTATCAAGAAGACATCCACGGATGCCTAAAATTTGGAAGATTAAGTTAAAGTTACATTATTAGTAAGGTTCACGCTAAGCTTCTGAAAAAATCAGTAAAGTTCTAGTACAACAGCCTCAGGTTCTCAACAAGTTAGTTTACTTCTTTACATCTTTGTTACCTGATGTTTGGTCATCTGGGTGTAATGTTGTAATTTGTTTGATAACCATATGGGTCTATTATTTTTATATTTTAGTTTCTATTTTTATCTAGTAAGTAATAGCAAATTTGATTAGAATAGTGATTAGTTCAACCCACAGCCCATTTTCACAATTTGAGGGCTAACATATTAGATTACTACTAATCAAATCTCTAACTCCCCGCTGGCACAAATTTTATTCCTTAATATATGGTCATCAACGCCGTGGCCTTGATTAACATATCGCTTCATATGTTATTTTATCATACTATTCTAAGCTGCCACATGCCAGCTTAAAATAATCAGCAATAGTGTCCTTATATCTATTATGGTCATCTGCCAGTAAATTTATTACATCAGTATATTGCATCTTATTATTGAATTGCCTTGAGCCCTTTCTATTTGCCTTCCAGACTGATTTGGATAATACAATTTTTATTTACCATTTTGGAGTGCCGCTTAGTAACTTTTGTAAACATTGGTAATAACTCATGTAGAAGAAGGATTTCTGGGCAGATTGTCATCTGATAGGAGGATTTTTCTTAGAGAAAGCTGTAAAGAGCCTAGCTGGAAAGTTATTTGAGAGCCTGTGACCTTTGGCAGTATTTTTTACTAAAGTGTTCTTTCTTGTTCTATAAATTAAAAACCTTTCACTGTAAATAAGGTTTTTTGTTAAGTTTTGGTCAAAGTAAGTGTCAGATTATGGTGATCAACCTAAAAACCCCCCTTCAAAAACCAACAAATCGGGCTAATTATCCTCTCAAAACTTGGGCTTATTACTTTGATTTTAAATTATGGGCAATTACTTTTATTACAATCTGGGCCAAATATCACAACAACAACTAATTAAGATTAACATTTTGACAGAACAGGCTGAATATTACAGCTTAATTCAGGCCAATTATACATACAATAAACTAAGCTTTTGTTCTGATTAATTTGGAACAATATCGACCATTTATATTAAGAAATTGTTCAGGGATTATTTCTGAAAATAGCCTCTAAAAATACCATGGACAAATCTAATAAGATTGGCGTCATATTTTTGTAATCAGTTTTTAAACATATGGTAAAGTTTGTATGTTAATCCACGTAATTGGCACAATAACACTTGCACATGGATTGCCCAAATGGGAGTACCTAGTGTTATTGAGAGAGGCCTGCTGACGCTCTGATTAGGGGCACATCATTTACTCAAAATTGATGCCATATTTCCCAGAAGTTGATTTTGTCAGCTCTATGACAAAACTCAAGTCAGGTTGATTTTAGTACAATTTTGCACATACATGTTTTTAATTTTGTACCTGAGACTTTCCCAAATATGAGAGTATTTTACCAACTATAGTCCTAGCAAAAGATCATGGTCGTGTCAGTTTAAGGGCTGAACTGAGGTGGAAAATAATTATCTGTGGGAATTGCATGCTCAAAATGTGTTTAGGAAATTCCCTAGAGTACAAATAACGGAGCCTAGCTTAATGAATGATCATTAAATAATGTCTCCTAATAAAAGGTATATCTTCTTAATTCTCTTTATCTGGTTTTTTATCAAAAGTATTTTCTTGAAGAGTGCAGACAAGCTGTCATGTCAGAAATCTCAGCTTGTATTGTTACCTTTTTTGGTAAAAGTTCTCAAATTTATAGGGAAAATTAAGCCCATGATCACCCAAAAGAATCAGACTTAATTGAATAAGCTTAGTGAACTTTTAAGCTGTCAAAATACCATAAGACACTGACTAAAATTGAGGATCTTTTGGCTGAACTTCTTCTAGATTAGAAATGTAGGATTTTATTTATTATACGTGAAATCCTCATAATTTAGCAATTACTGTCTTCAAATAGCACTTTGTGCTTTTTTATATTGACCAGTGCAGTTATAGTGTGACGTCCCTGCACAAAACTAACACTTACATATATTTTAATATGTAGCTTTATCCTGTTTGTAAATGTTTGGCTAATTTCCCAGTTAAACAATGGTTTTTAAGCTCTCATGACCCTTGTGGCTCTTGCTGCTGCATGGGTTCATTATTCAACTCAATTAAGTATTTGAAAAATAGGTTTGCTTCCTGTTTAGCCAATTATTACATATCTCACCTTTATAAAAAATGGGTTACTTCTTGTCAAATGGGTTTTAGAAATTTATTCGTTATTAGCAGTTGACCCAAATTATAAAAAGGGGTTTCTCCAAACGTCGTCTGCTACATCATGTGTATAGTCTTTGGTAATGTATTTATACTTATACATCCTTTGACTTCATGAAGTCCAGCTTGTAGATTATTGCAGCAGTAAGGGGGTATATATAAAACCTCTGTATTCAGGTCCTTAGATTGGCTAAAGCATATAAGAAGGGATTTGGTTTTTTTTCAAATCTTTGTGAAAACTGGAAAATTCAGTTATAACTCAATTGTTGTTTGGTCATCTATATCATTAGTAACAATGTTAGTATTCTTGATTTTTGGTGTTTTTCAGAATGGGGTTTTCTAGAGGTCAAGGAATTTTTTCCTACAGTTGAGCATTTCTCAACATTACCCTCCACAAACTAAGACCTATGAAAAGACTTGAAGTGCCACGCATGGACTTGGTTATAGGTGATGTGGGTGATATCATATGATGGAATACTTAGTTCCTCTTCTCATGACAACAGTAGAAGGTCCCATCCAGATGGACTGTAACTTCTCATGGTGTCCTCTGCGCATATGTTAGAACATCACCCTTTGTTTCACCTCAAATATGGACAACTTGTGTTTTTGTCACCCTCTTAGTAATCCCCAAAGTGACTTCATATTGCTGCTGGCGTTCAACTAACTTTTGATTTACTTTTCCACTAACTCTTCCTGGTATCTATCAGAAGGTAGAATATTCCTAAACATGCCCATTATTAGAGCTAACAAGCTTAGTAACGCACAATATCTTCCATATAACGCTTTTATTGGAGACATGTTAATAGTCCTGTGGTAGCTTAACTGGTAAGAAAAATCGCTGATAGTAACAAGATGTCCAATTTGGAATCGTGGTTGACCCTAGTCTTCTTTAGTACAATACAATGATTCTTTTGGCTATTTTAATGTTTAAGATAAAAATATGATATATACAGTATAATGAACTGCTACTTGACTCCTAATAAGTCGATCAGGTGTCTCACAACTTCTAAAAATAAAGTTCCATCCATTGTTAGATAGCAGTATCTGAGGGCATCCATGGTGAGTGATGACCCAGTTCCAGAGTAATCTCGCAGTAAACCTTGAGGTAACATATTGACTGCAATCACTTCTGTCCACTCAGTGATGTGATCTATTGCTACAATAATAAACTGATTCCCACTGGATGACTTTGGGAATGATAAAAATGTTAATAGAAAACGTTGTGAAAGGGAACGCCTGGAAATACAGGCTGAAACTCAAACTTCTTTGGGTGAGGATTGTATTAGGCGCATTCATTGTTGAGCTCAGAGACTAAATGTTTTTCCAACATAACTCCCCCTTTTAGCTCTCCTTGAGATGCAGGTATGTTTTCTTTAGCCTTATGTCGTCTACTTTTCAGTGTCTTATCATGTCTAGCGCCATTTGTTTGCTCAGCATCACATATGGTATCCATTTCTCCTGTACTTATTTCTCCAGCTGTACATATCGAAATCTCCTTGCTCTGGAACGGCTCTTTAGTATCTTCTTAACTGCATCATCATATTCTTTCCATTCCTCATCTGATTTTTCTTATAAACTCATAGATCCTATCACTCTAATGGGGGTGAAAATGGAAGACAGGCAACCATGACAAGCCATCCACATTCAGGTGCTTCTTTCCTGCACAGTGTATTTTAAAAAAATTGTAAACTTTCATCTGAACATCCAAACTTGCTAGAATTCAGTAGGGATCCTTCATTTTGCTAACCATCTTATAGAGGCATGGGTTTAATTATTTGGAGCGTACACTATGATGTAAGGTTTGAAATGGCGTACTGCTCTGATTATCACAAGGCACTTATGCTATGTAACCATGTAGTTGCACTATTTGCTGGTGAACGTCTTTGAGTAGAACTCTATTGGGTGATATACTCCTTTTTTGTATCACTTTGCTAAGAAAACTCCATACCCATGTTGCCAGAATCTATATAAATGTAGAAGGTCTTCACGAATTCTGGCTATATCAGGATTGGGGCTTCCATTAGCTTCGGCTTGAGCTGATTGGAAGCATCATCTTTCTCTCGTTCCCAACTGAATTTAATCCTTTGTTTAGTATGTACTTGAGTGGTTTGCCATTGTCCGCAAAGTTTGGCATTAATTTAATGTTAGCAACCCACCATGTCAAAGAACAACTGAACATCTTTCATATACTTAAAAAACTCACTTTTGCAATAGATATAACCATCTTTTGTAGGGCTTAATTACTATCTGATTCATTTCGTGGCCATGGAATACTGACTGGCTCTTCACGAATGAGCACTTTATTCTCATATTCTTGAGGTTGTTTTATCTAAAATTAGTAAAACCACCTTCAAGTGTACCAGGTGATCTTTGAACGTCTTTCTGAATGCTGATATTTTACAATCAATTTAGCATACTTGACATCTTCAGTTCTGCAAATCTTATCCATTACTCATTGGAAAGTAGATGGGGCGTTGCAAAAGCCCTGTGGTATACGCGTTAGTTCATACAAGCCTTAAATGGTAGTCAGCTCACACTTCTCCTGTCTTCTTGTAACAGATCCATCTGCTAATAAACACTTGCTAAGTTTATTGCTGAGAAGTAGTGCAATACTCCGATTCATTTCAAGGCATCGTTGATGCATGGCAGGGGATAAAAATCTTTCTTCGTCAGGTCATGCAATCTTCAAAAATCCATGACTATGCGGAGAGTCACATCCTTCCTTTTCTATTAGAAGGGTGAAGCCCACGGACTCTTGGAGAGGAGTACCAAGACTGCATCCAAAAATGCAGTAGTTCCTTAGAAATGTCTTCATGCTTGAAATGGTGGTAAGGCTTTGAATGAAAGGGCGTGGAGCTTACAATTTTAATCCAATGAACTCATCCCTAGAATAATCCATAAATATTATATATGATACTAAAAATATCGTATTATTAATACAAGAGTTCTTTGAGTTCACGCATAGCCTGTGTGGGTAGCTCAAGAAGACCAATATTTTTGATGTTAGAAGTGGTGTGAACTAACCAACCTTGGCTTAGTGTTACTTCTTTGCTTTTGAAACAGCTTGACTTCTTGATAATGACAGGGTGCTTGACAATGTTTCAAAAGGGGAATATTTACTTGCCCTTGGCAGGTAGAAATAAAGGATCTAGGCATTACTCTTGGCTCCTGTTTTCTGACTTCTTTGGGACAGGTATTTTAAAGCATTGACTGTTCTATGTTAATACCGATGTTGAACATTATGGCTTTTGTTCTCCAGGCAGTAAGACCATATTTGCTGGCGTAAAAAGGCAAATTAGACTGCTTCTAGTTCAGTGGTAGCTGCTTTGCTCTCTTCACCTTCAGATTATTGCTGATTGAGTAGATAAATTGATTAGCTTTGACTAGGCATACCAACTTCTTTCTATCCTTATTCTTCTTGTCTTGGAAAACAAGTGGTATCTGGTAGTTGTGAAAACTAACTAAACTCTGGTTGAAGTTAAAGTTTACCATGAACTCAACAAGGAGCTATATTAAATAAAGAAAATTGTGTTATTGCCCTTAATCATCACAGCCAGAGCATATAAGACAATGTGTCCAAATGCAAGGGTATTTGGAATAAGATCTTAGCGCTTTGGTTGACTCAGGCCTGGTAGTTTTGAGCTTGGCCTGGTATTTATGTTTGGTGAAAACTTTAACCTTTTAATGAGCTTAAAATACTAATGTTGACTGGAGCATCAGTATCCAGTACTACTAATACTTTGCCTTTGTGCATAGTGTCCTCCAATTTTATAATTCTATTGCTTATAGTCATGACCTCAGTAAGAATTTCACTGACTTTCTGACTATATTTCTTAACTTATCATGGAGGCAGATCTCTTTGAAGGCCTAAAGTGACATGTAGTCTTCAATTACAACCTTTTTAAATGTGGTTTATACAATATTTTCGCCATCCAAGATACTATCAACATTCCATGCGGGCTTGGAAGCTTAAGACAAGTAAAAATATCTGGTAGGCTCAAATTCGCTTGGTTAGGTCTAAGTCAGGAGAAAACAACCACTTTGATAGGAGATGGATGACATGGTATCCTGAATAAATTTGTGATCCAGAATCCTCTTCATCAATTCCGTTGGCGTGATTTATGGCCCAATTTAATGATCTGCAAACTCCTCTTTAGGATATTCTTTATTTTCTTCCTTTAGCTTTATACTTCTCCAGAAGTGTCCTTCTTGCTGACAGTTGTTGCATTTAACTTTGGAGAAGTTCAGATCCTCCTGTTCAACTAGGCGGAAGATCATTCTCTTTAGGCTTGTCATTGAGACTTTAAGAAATGTAAACAACCTTTTAATAAAGGTGACATGGCTGACAAGTTTAATGTATTGAATACTTCTTATATGAGAAGCTAACGTAAATCAAGCCTCATTAATAGCCTTCAGAGATTCAGCAGGTTATAAGGCCAATTTCATATGCATTAGGAGTTGCAAGTGTGAGTTCAGCAAATTAATCAAGACAGTCTTATCACTGACTAGATTTTAAGGCTCCAGTCGTCCAAAGCTATTGTGTCTTGTGGTAGTACCATTTTGCATAATCCAAAATTAATTTATACTTCCCATTCTCATAGTGAGGAATTCTTGATTCATATAATGAACGCACGGCACTTACAAACTCAGTGATAGAAGTTTCTTCAAATTTTTCTCAAGTCTTATGGGATCAAAGAGTGATTAAAAGCACCTTCTGAGCTTCTCTGCTTAAACATTCCAGTAAATGTCAAGCTTTCTGTTTGTCACTGGCTCCGTTCATACTGTTTTAAAATTGAATAAATCCAACTATATCTAAATTTATTGTGGGGAAGGCCGACCTTGGGACGGACTCTTCCACATTTGACCCAAAAGAGACAAAACTTAGTAACAGGGAAGGTACCCCAGAGAAGCGATGCTATCTCTTATTGCCAGTGGGAACGCCACTTATGGGGAGAGGGAGGGAACGTGTGAAGGGGCCGTAGCCACAATTGAACACGTGTGGAGGAAGGGGTCTTATTTAATGAACCAAACTGGGAACCAAGAGGAGACCAGCTGTTGGCGGCGCGGTGGGAGGTATCCAAACATCCACGCTTGAAAGTGGTCCACAAAATGAGACCGGAATCTGTGGACAGCTTCTGGGAGGGTGGGGGTGGAGCCTGCGATGGCATCCAAGCCAATCGTGTGGATAGTCCACATGGCGATTGCAACCACCAGAGCATGGAGGGAGGGTGGAAGGGGGGAGGACATTGATAAAGCAAACATATCTCTTGACAGAATGAAGGAATGTGTTTGATCCTGGCCCAGCAGACGTTGAACTTCGCGCCATATCACTTTAGAGGTAGGACACTTCTCCAGGCGGTGTAACAGCGTTCCATACTGGCCACATACGACGCAGGATGAGTGTAAAGCGTTAGAGCGCTCAGCTGTATGGTACACCCACCTCAGGCAGTGCCACACATGGGAGCGGATTTGAGGCAGCAACAGAGGATGGTGTGCGTATTTACAGATAGTTTTTGGGTCTCTATGAAGTAAGGGATGTCCATCATGTCCAGGTAGTCCACCCTGGATAGGACATTGGGCCGTGTGGGGATCACGCCATCTTGGATGGGTAGCCCCTGTACCTCTTGTGTGAACTGAGGAGAGGGGCGGCCTCTCTGGGTTGTGTGTCTGCTAATACAAATTCTCCACTCAGCGCTCCGCATGGAGAGGAGGATTCGTTTGTAATGGGTTTTAGTCCCATGAGGACCTGTGGCCGATGGGTGTGAAGCCAGGTATTTCATCAGGGAGTGGGGGTTCGATGGATTGTTGAGGCCCAAGGCGCTGGAGAAGTTGGAGCAGGCCGCGCGGGACCAGTGTTGGGAGGGGAGCGTAGGGGTGGTGACGGCCGCAATCCAGGTACCCAATATCTTGGCAGCATGGTCTCTGAAGTCAAGCAGGCCCATGCCACCATGATGATAAGGGCCAAACATGACCTCTAGCCGTACTGGTGGATGGCGGCCTGACAAAAACCATCCTTGCAGCAGGGCATACAAGGATTTTAAGAAGCTTGGGGAGAAGGGGATGGCGTGGGCTCCAAACCAGACTTTGTAGAGGAGCATAGAGCTGGCTAAAACAACCCTGCCAGTAAGGGAAGTAGGGTGGGCTCTGAGGGAGGCGATGCGCTTTGTCACGTTGTCTAGAATATGACTCTCCATTACTGCTGATGCATACCCGCCTGCCTCCACTCACACGCCCAGATGGCGGACTGGCCCTATGGTAGGGCGTGGCACAAAGGGAAGCACCAGTGGGGCGGTGTGGGGTGAGCTGGGAGGGCGAGCACGTGTGCGGGCAGATGGTCCAGGCTGGGCACTGGTTGCAGGGGCCCAGCAGTTTTTAGACCGACCAAGGAGGATGATTTCGGTTTTGGAAGCGTTCAGTGCAGTGTTACTTACCCGGGAATACTCTTGTATGAGAGCTTCAAGTGCACGTGCATCTTTATTATTAGACACCCCAACCACACAGTCATCTGCAAACGCCATCATCTTGACTGGGGCTTGGCCTGGCACATGGACCCCAAAGAGTTGGGCATTCACGTTTCAAAGTATTGGGTCAAGGCTGAAGTTGTATAAGAGTGGGCTAAGGGGGTCCCCTTGTCGCAAGCCCCTTTGAGGGCGGACTTCTGTTAGGAAGCCAGGGCCACATAATGCCATTGTTGCGGATTCCATAAGCAGCATCACCCAGTTGATGAAGCGAGGGGGTAAGCGGAATTGATGGAGGCAGGCCCTGAGATATTCCCAGTTTAACCTACCATAGGCCTTCTGTTGGTCCAAGAATACAAGTTCCCCAGAGGCTGTGGACTGGAATGCGTTAGCCACAGAGTGCATGTTGTCCCAAATTGACCTTCTGATTATGAAACCAAATTGTTTTGTGGAGATGGTGGCAGATGCTACAATCCCTAAACGGTTAGCCATGATTTTTGTTAAAATTTTTGTATCCGTGTTAGTTAAAGAAATGGGGCGCCAGTTGGCTAAGTCTAGCTTGTCCCCTTTCTTAAAGAGTGTGATAGTGAAGGCCTCTTGTCCTCCTGGTAGGAGGCACGTTCCCAAAAAGCTCTGGTTAAGTGAGGCAAGCAGTAGTGGGGATATATATTTGAAGTAACTTCTATAGAATTCATATGGAATGCCATCTGGGCCTGGGCATTTCCAGTTTGGTGCACCGTGGATGGCTGTCCATAATTCGTTCAGAGTAATCAAATTCATTATTTTTGGGTATTGGGAAACGGTGCAGATGTGGGCTCAGTCGAGAAATTCCGCCACTTCAGCTGGCTGAATTGGACTGGATTGGTATAACTCGGAGTAATACTTCTGTGTTTTGATTGCCACTTTGGCTGGCGTATCCGCGATGGAATCATCCAATTTTCGCACCTGTGTGCAGGCCACGCTCTGGCGTGGTGTGAGATTTTTTTATAAAAAATGTGGTGCACTTGTCGCTCTTTGTAATGCGTTTGGCCCTGTACTGAACACAAACCGGATGTTTGTGTTACCTTTCAAGTGCGTTGAGGTGGGTGGCTGTGTCCGCTCACTTCCAGCCCCATGCAGGGCTGTATCCTGTAGCTGGGATGTTGGACTCCAGGTGTGCCAACTCTTCCAGAGCGTGCAAAATGACAGCCAATGTGGCTCATGAGCATCTGTAGGAGAGGTGGCGAGAGTGGCGGATAGTATCCTCTTTGAAGGTTGCCCATGTGGAGATGGGGTCCGCGCAAAATGGTTCTACAAACTCTTTTGCCAAAGTTGCTGATTTTACCCAAGTGAAAAATACTGGTGACGCGAGTTCAGGGGGGCGGAGTTTGCACCAATGTGGGGCCTTAGACACTGTGACAGGTATGTGGTAGGTTATCAAGACCAGTCGGTGATTGGAGAATTCCATTTTTGTTGTTTTGAAGTGGGAAATGTGGGGTTGTAATTTCGCTGGTGTAAGGATAAGGTTGATGCGGGACATGGACCTTAATTGGCTGTTGTGGATGTGGGGGCGCGTCATGTTTTTGAGCAGCGGGGCTCACCATGGCAGCGCATCCATTAACCCAAGGGTGGCCTTTAGAACGCGAAGTTCTACGTGACCCTGGGGGGCGTGGGAGGAGGAAGGCCAATGGTCCGTTGGTGTGTTTAGCCAACAGTTCATGTCGCCGACTATGAAAGGGTCTGGGGGTAGTGGGAGGGATTTGACTGACGAGAAAAATTCTTGACGCTCTCATGCACAGTTTGGGGCATAAATATTGACAATAGCTTGCGCCACGTCAGCCCACGAGAAAGTGATTACAAGGACTCAGCCATTGAGGAAGGTTTCCAATGATAAAAATTTGAAGAAATTATTTCTCCAAACTAGCACCCCACAGTGCTCTGACCAAAAGGATAGGGATGGGAGGAGCATGGTTTTCCAAGCCTCCTCAGAACCTTGCAGACAGTGGGAAACCTGGATGGCCAGGATATCCACGGGTAAATTTGCTTTAAAAAACTCAGTTTCCTAGCCTGGGACGGTGAGGCCTTGAGTCTGGCGATATTCAACATCCCTAAGTGAAGGTTTCCCCCATCACACCTTAGGTGCGAGGGGTGGGCACCTGGGCCCACTAGCCTCCTCTAGATCCCCATGGGCCTTCATGGCAGCATGGGTGTTTGCAGCAATGCTATCAGTAGTTTTTTTGATTTTAGCAGAAAGGTTCACGTTGGCTTTTGCCTTCGCTTTTTGTTTCCCTGACATTGGACAAATTTTTTGTGGTGCGAATGAGTTCAGTGCACCATTGAGCAGGTCAAAAAAATTTTTCAGTTAGGATGGGTCCCAAGTCTGTTTCAACCCGAGCTTGGTTGCAAAGATTGGGTGATATTGAGTCCCCCATCGGATCCTCAGATTGGGTGGCCCACTCGGTATGGGCTTCCTAATCTGATTGGTTGATGGATTCCCGAGTTGCTTCTGCCTTGAAGGTTTCGATGTCCTCCTGGTGTTGGGAGTGTGGGATAGCAGTGGTGACTCTGGCCGCTTCCTTGACCGCGGCCCTGCAGGCCTGCTTGGCCTTCTTCTTCTCTTGCGGGAAAATAGGCTTTACCAGTAGGTAGCAGCCTTGTGCTCCCCATGGGAAAGCCTCTCTGTTGCTTGCAGTTGGTTCATAGTGCGCCTCTCCACTGGCCATGGCCGCTGAGGGGTGCTCTTGGAATGTGATGCCCTCCTTGGTGGGGCATGCGTGTGCCTTATGGACAAATGCGTCACAGTGGGTGCAGATGGGGGGGTGCGCTGTCCACGGTTACCCAGAAAGGGTGGGTGGTATGTCCTTCAATATTAATAAAAGTGGAGTGTGGGATCTGGGTTAGGTCCTTCACGATCTCCTCAGTTGTGGTCAGAACTGCGATGGCTTTGCCAGCGCAAAGGTGTGGCATCAGTGTAAAGTGTTGCATCTCAAAAGATTGTATTTCGCCATAGACTGTGAGACCATCTTTCAGGTGTTTCTCCAAAATGTCACATTTTACCATAGTAGGCAAAAAGTCAAACATGAAAATTTGGTTGGATTTTGTCCATCTTGTGCATTTGGTTTCAATGGCCCGTTGCCCTTTGAGGAGGTCAATCACTATGCACACTGCAGCAGCCTCATCTTCTGCCTCCTTGTTTTCAAATCCTAGGTCCAGCCAACTGCGTGACATGGAGTGAGGTGCGACGTACACCACGGTTGGGAAAAAAATGTGCACATCTTCACAAAATTTTTCCCATAAAGCCATCTGTTGGATGTCCAGAAACACACGGACTCTGTATTCCACCGATGAAAGTGGCTGGGAGTGTGGCGTGTTGATGTACTGGTTGCATCGTGCTTGCCAAGCGAGGATTTCTGGGGGAATAGTGACCGCCAGTTTTTAAATTTTTTTTCTATTCTGCCAGTTTCTCTGGGGCGTTTTCAAATGTTTGAGGCCGCGGGCCTACCACCTGCTCCTCTTACCTTACTTGCCCAACTGCTCCCTGACATGGGCGCAGACTAATCTCCTCTGTGAGATTATCAAACTAGATTCAGACTTGAATTGAATAGGTTGCAAAAGTGATTGCAACGAGAGAGAAAAGTTAATAAATCCAACTATAGTCTCTTGCCAGAAGTTAACATTTATTATGTTTAAATAGAGTTTCTTACTTCTTTAGGTTCAATTTAACCTGCTGGTTGTACCACTATTGATAATTTATTAACAATGGTAGTGCGTTCTCCCAAAGTAAGTAATGGTCTGATGAGTGGAAGGTGTCTACTTGCATGTTGTCCACTTCATGTTTCAAGTGATCCAACTGGTCATCGTGAATCTCCAGATTAGTAAAAAATGAGGTTGGGATATGTACTGTTTTGTTGTTCTCACTCTTTAAGAACTCCAACTTATAATCATACTTGAGTTATTACCAGCTCTCTGGTCCTTTCTTCCGCTGGTGATGAACTGTCTATTCTTTTCTCAACAGTTAAACAAGCTATATACATCTTCAGTTCATTAATCCTTCCGTACATAATCCACTAGCATACCTTCTGAAAAATCTTATCATGGTAAACTTCAATGGTATCATCATAGGACTCTCCACAATTTATTAGTGGTGTCCCCTATAGTAAGCACCATTTATTGTTAAAGTGGCTTCTCGCTCAGGCAGATCTGATAAAAGGCGTTAATTGACTTTCAATAAATCATATTTGTTCAGAGGGTGTTATCAGGAGAATTATAGGGTCTAATTTTTTTGAAACTATGACTTTTACCCATGGTTCCAAGCATGTACAACCTTATTAAAGCCTTAAAATTATACACAAAGGGGGCTACTCCAGTAAGCAATGAAAATCTAGCAACTTCTGCTGACAACAGGAATGCTAAGTCTAAATCTTTTGTATAAAATAATAATTGGCGTTAATATCACCAAATATTGCACAGAAACAATAAAGGAAAATTCTGAGAAAGACATATATTGATATGATAATGGAAATTATATATAGTCAAAAAAGATTAGGGCTGCTTGAACTTGGACTTAATTTATAAAATTAATTTCTTTTCCATAAGGAGATTGTGTATCTGCAGCTTGGTTTTAGGTCCAGTGAAGGCCTATAACTTGATCCGCTAAGCTCTTCTGGGATTATTGTATATATTGATGTAAAGCTTTAGGCTGTTTGCGAATGCGTGGCTGATGCTCTGAGTTAGATAGTGATTTTTGATGATTTTATGAACCTCGTGGCTCTTGTGGCTTTAGATAAGTTTATTGGTCATCGCAATTGATGGCAATTAAAAATTGCTTTGCTTCCCATTTTGTAAATAATCACATTTCTCAGCTTCAAAAATGGGGTAATTCTTGCCTGATAAAATTTTGATAATTCTTATATCATTGGATGTTTCTTTCAAGGGTATAAAAAGGGGTTCCTCCAAGGCATTATCTGTTCCATTGTGCAAATAGTCTTTGGTACTTGTATTTGTACTTACACATACTCTGATGTCATGATGATTATTTGACAAATTATTGCGGCAGTCAGTGGTAATAAAGATCTTCAATGTCATAAATTTTGTTTAGGTTAGCCTATAAAAAGGGCTTTTAGATTATAAAAATCTTTGTAAACACTAGACAATGCAGTTAGAACTCAATAGTTGTTTAGGCCAGCTAGATCGATAATGCCAATCTTTGTACTATTGAATTTGGGGATTTTCAGGAGGATTTTCCATAGTTTGAAGAGTTACCCTACAGTTGAGCGTTTCTTAAAACTCAAGTATAATAGTTGCAATTTCATAATTAACTAAGTTTTAAGTAAGCCTAGGGAGTGGAGGGGAATGTACAGTTCAGTCATAATATTGTTAAAAATTTGCAGTTATAAAATTATTAGATGCAACTTTCTTTAGATATATACTATCCTTTTATAATAGACCAATATTTATATAGGAACCAAGGTTATATAACCAGAAAAGTCTTTTTATAACTCTATACCAACAAGTTCAATTTCTAAATTTGATCCTGGTAAGCATATAGCCATGAACGCAGAACCATAAAACAAGAGAAATCCACTTTATCATTACTCCCGCATTCAAGCACAGCTGTTATTCTGGCCTAGACAAGAATAGGATTAATTGAAGCATTACTTACTTCATTTGGTTAAAATTGGACAATTGTAACTTCTATGCTCTATATGATATGCACCACCCCTCTGTTATATCGGCCCTTTTGCTCATGAACAGCAAATTCAAATCTAATTATTACAATCTGGGTTAGATATAAAGCACCTGACTCCTATTTCTTGTTAATATGTCTATATTTTATAAAAAAAGCAAAATGCTAACAAATTAAGTGATTATATAGATGGTATAAGTCATATACTGGCAATACCACACCTGACTGAAAAAATAATGCTGTAAAGAATAATTTAGATATTATAGAAAATTTACGAACCCTGAACAATTAGAAGCACAAAGATGAAAGATCATAAAGTGTAATTTCCTTGAGGATGCAAAATATAAGGAGTCTTCAAACATTTAATGTATAAAAAGAACATAGAACATTGATAGTGCTAGTGGGTTTTATTTGGATGGTCTCAAATCTATTAAATAGCAGACTCTTTTGTCTGTAAAGCTTGCTATTAGGATTATGAGTTAAAAACCCAATACTTAATTTTCTAAAAAGAAATCTAAAAAATTATCACTAAAACTTTTACTTCTACATGAACTTTAACCTGCCCAGATGTTTTTATGGTAAAAGATTTAGCTCACATATAAAAAACCCTATAATTAAAGACCAGATGACAATATACTATTAATAAGTTAAATAAAATTACTAATAGATTGCCCACAACTTACTTAATTTTTTATAGCACAATTAAACTTTAAATTTAAAAGATAATGCAGATTCAAAAGAAACCAATAATCTGGTAACATCACATTACTTTTTAGCCAACTTGAAGTAATCTTTAAAATTTCTAAGCTGGCCAGATTCTGAAATCACGGGTAAGGGATGCATAACAGTAAAGAAATAAAAAATATTTGGATAAAATTAAAGATTGCTAATAAGGTTTCTCTTCACCATTTCCAAGATCAACAGAAAATAGAAAATTTTGTATTCATTTACTAATAGCAAAAACCCCAATACTTCCATAAACCCTAAAATTCATGACCTTTATTTGCCATATTTAATAACGGTGCTACACTTTAAATTTATTCAATATCAGGACTGCATTCTAAAATGTCAAGGTAATAGTCCATTTTGTTTCCTATTTTATTTTTATAAACCTTTTTTTTAGTTTTTCTTCTATTTTGCACAAATTATATGTAGTTTCTGTGAAGATTAATATAAGTGTGGGATCCCCAGATGAACTAAGTTCAAAGGCCCATATTTTTTAACCTTAGTATATTGGTGTTTTTAACCCAATGGCCTAGTTTATGGATTATTTAAAAAATCATTAGATGCTTTAGCCAAGTTAAACTGGATTTCTAGTCCTGACATTTTAAACAATTATAATTAGTATGTTGACTTTGTGATGTTCTGTAGATTTTACATTCTTTGCAATCCCGTTAACTTTTTTTATATGTTTTTTATTGTCTCATTGTGTCTTTAGTTTCACTGTTCCTTTGAATTACAACAGCTAGAGTTACACTTTGACTTGTAATCATGAATAAGTTGTTTAATAAAGCTATACTATATGTCTCAGGTGGTATCTCAAATTTTCCAGTAAAATACATATTTTATTCACTTAACTGTTCTTTTTATGTTGTAGAAAAAAAAACCTGAGGCACTAAATAATAGTTTTAAATTTTCAATGTTTTCTAAGCTAACCAATAATAGTTTTACAGAACTTGGTTTATACTGTACCTCACTGATTGTTGGAAGATCATGTAGCAATCGTTCTTTTTCTTATTCTGTTAGTGCCCAAGCTTCTAGTGACACGTCTTCCTATTTGTTAATTACAAAAATATTGGTATTTCAGCCATTTGCATGGATACTAGAATAGAGGCTTTTCTTTAACCTGCACTACACTTTAAGATTGCATTTGTAATTTTATTGGTACTCTTGCCTTTAAAATTTATCAAAACATCACTCAACACCTTTTATAAAAAATGTGAATTTTTGAACTTCTTCATCACAATTTTAATTAAATCTAATTTTAAAGGCATCTTTATAAAAATAAAACCACATTTTTTTGAGCAATCCTGATCTGATGTCATCAAATTTAACGCCTGCTCCCCCATGTGGAGTGGTAGTGCGCCGCCTCCTGGTGTTTTTTAGTTGAGGACAAAGCATGTTCAGGTTGGCTCTGCTAGCGCCTTATACCATTGGTCAGTTTGTCACCCTTCAGGACCTTGCCCAACATTATGCACTCCCAGGTGGTTCTAAGAATCTCCCTGGTGCCCCTGTACCAACCTGTGCTTTACCCTATAGGTCAAGTATAGGAATCTCTTCCCATATATGAGTGCCGCTATCATCAATATGGCTCAGGCAGTATTTAAACCCACCAGATTTATTGATATCTGACCCTTTAAGAGGTATAAATCTGAGCTTCCCTAGTGAAGCCCAGGTTAAAGCTTTGGCAACAGTGCACTTTTTTTACAAGATACACCTATCTCTACTACCAATACTTAGTTGCCAGTAAATGCCACTCTGGAGGTTCAATTCACTGGGCCACCCAACTATCTCTCCCAATTAGCTCCGCCATGAATTCCTGGAAGGATTGGCTGCCTACAGCACAGATCCTTCTTTAGTTTGTGGTTTCAAATGAAGCTAGTCAACTTTCAGGGCCTTGTGCCTTTTCAACCATCTATTCTTTCCATTAGGACACCCACAATGCCACCCCCCATACCATTGTCCACTCTTCCCCAGACCACCTATTCTGTGCCTGCATCAAAAAATGGGCGCTTATTTGCCTCCTATGCTTTGGACTTTATAACTTAATGCGCAAGCGCACTAACCCCGCAGTTGCAGCAGCTTCCACTGCTCATCCCTCCAACATCAGCCCCACAAATGAATATGCATTAGTTTTTAAGTGCGGTCAAATCATTCTCCCCTTTACACACCTGTGACAGCCAAAGCTTCTTTTGGGCCAGCCAATCAGTCCCAATATACTAAAACAATTCTAAACACGTTGCAGATCAAACCGCAGTTGGCCAGCCTTGGTTGAGGTTTTGGGGACTCATTGCACCTGGAACCAGCAACTAACTCATTTTTCCAGCCTGAGTATTTCCATCTTAAACACAATCATATCCTAAAAGGTGTATGATGCTGATGTGGCATATTTGAGAAACCTTGACTTTGATTGGCCTGAATTCTTTTTTAATCCACTCTATTTGACTCTATGACATCAATTCCGCCCTTGTGAGGGCTTCCCAGCTTACAAAATGTTATATAAGATGGCTCTTGAGACTGACACTGCCCTGGCTGGTGTTCCTTATCACCAGACCCTCCACGCAGCTATGGAGCCACTGGTAAATGGAATTCATGTCCAAATTGAAGCACCTGACAGCCTGATAATGCTCATGCATTCATCAAGGAAATTGTGTTTGCTGCAGGCCACGCTTGCATTGATGCTGAAAAATCTCTTGGTGTCAATACAAATTCCTTCAAACAAACTAACGTATTGAAAGGTTCTTATGTGTGCTTGAGTTAGTTAAGCACGTTGAATACCAATGGCCAGTATCTCAAGGTCATACATACTGTTGTCCTCTTAAATGAGGAAATCCTTATCTGGACAGTCTTAAACCCCCATACCACAGATGCCCTAACTCTGATTCTGTCCATTCTCTTGCGTGTCCTCCAGTAAACTCTGGAGGGAGATCTCCCTGACCCCTTCCCCTTCTGATATGATGTCTTAGGCTATTAGCCAAAGTGCCATGTTAGTATTTTATTGTTTTCAATATTCCCTGTGTTTGGCTTATCACAAGTATGATTTTTGGATGTCCACCCTTCTGGGTTGGGAGCCTCTAGTGCTAAAAAGAAGGCTTCTAAGGACTAGTGTTTATTGTGCCTTCTCTATCACATTATGTCATCTACAACAGAGAGACTTAAAGGCGCCATTTCTAGTGATTAAGCTAATTTTGGCTTCTATAGTGGTACAAAATCGTCCACCCATTTTCTAATGCTTATTAGTTCTTTTCTGAAAAAGCTCACATGACAGGCAGTTAAATTTTATAGCTATAAATTTTCCCTAAGCAATAATCAATTTCATTCTCTTGAATGTCACTGTTTGCAATACTCCTTGCATCCTCATGATTCCCATTCATTATTTTGCACATGTATACTCTTGCTGTTCAGAAGAAGCTAACATACTCCTCCAGCTTTTCAGGAGTCCAGATGGGTATTCATTCTCATTATATTTCAAATTAATGTACCAAATTTTTATAATTTTTTTTCTGCAAAATTTTTAAGACATAATTATCAAAAAATCATAGGTAAAATAAAAGAATAATGTAAGGCTTACCACCAAGAGGTATGAAAAAGGGTGTCTAATACTTAATTTCTTACAAAAAAGTTAAATTTAAATTTATTTTAATTGGGGAAGGCCAACCATGGGATGGACTCTTCCAATATGTAACAATAATAAAGCTACAATATATGTATGAGGCACCTGTCATGGAAACGGCAGAAGAAGTTTAGACCGGCCTGCCAGTCAGGATGTGTGAACACCCAAAAAGCAAGCCAGAATGCCAGAGACATTGCTGACCATACTACTTGATATGGAGCCAGGAAATGTGATACCATGAAGTGGTGGTGTAACAAAAGGGTAAGGAGTGTCCCAACGGCAAACCACACTGAACCCATTCCCAGCTCAGTGGTTCTAACTGCAGGAGGTGGGATTACTGGGACAGTCTCGACGAGATTTTTGGCTTGAGAGGCCGACTCATTGGGGGCAATAGGGAGATGGATTATCTCTATCCATTGTTGTACATAGGGCCATAAGATCCCCATGTATTGTTATCAGAAATTCATAAGAGTGGGGTTATAAGACCAAAAGTGTTGGACTCACTGGGCCCAATCGACAATAGAGGGAGCCATGGTGACCAAAAGAATTGGCAAAGCCCACCCAAAGTGCGGGGTGATGGATTACTAAAGAAATGCCATCTAGGATGCAGTCAGAACAGAAAATAATTTTTTTGATATTATTGGCAAAAATTTGTTGGAAAAGGAAAGTAAGAAAATCAACCAACAATTTTCTCTGTGCCATGCAACTGATTAAATAGTGGTTGATTGGGTAGTAACAGGATGGTTTTGGGGCCCACAAATTCAACCTAACCAGCAAATTGTTTGGGAGTGGGGGGTTTATTCTTTGGGAATTGACATTGCAAAATTTAGCAGTGAGCTGAGTCTCTGTCAGTTTGACCTCAAATGTACAAACCAGGGCTTGAATACATTTCTGACAATTAGCACAATGGCGTTTGGCCTGACAGGTGACGGAATCCCCCAAGGCCATCCCTTATAGGGACATGTCCATTTGGTTGGGAACAGGTTTGGGACAGCTAACCTGCCCACGCTTGGTCATTTAACCATTTGTTCGGTCAACAGCAGCACACCGGGCACAACGCCTGAATTACTATCCAGGGGCTTTGAACCCTCATCAATAGCGCCTGATATTTGTTTGACTGGTCTGGAGATTGAATTGGAACCGTCGGGCGATCTGGCCAATATCTCATTCTCCATACTTTTACAGCCATTCGAATTTTGGGCATCAGCCAGATTGCCAGACAAATTAGATCCGGCTGATTTCAATTTGGTAATCTTGGCACAGATTTCACTAATTCCCCACAACATTTCTGCTGAGGTAAGTGTGGGTATTGTGGGTGGGATCTGAAGCAGACGAGCTGTTACCCATCGCTCATCTACTATATGAGCGAGGTCACCCTGAGTGATGAGAGGTACCGCCATCCTCTTTGGTGTCTTTTTATTTGAGAATGGGAAGATGACCCAATTGAGAGCCAAAGGACATTCCCCAAGACTTACAGCACCCCAGAGGAACTAAAGCTGCTTCCTGTTGCCAGCGGGAACGCCAATTGAAGGAAGAGGGGTTTCATGAGAAGAGGCTTGCGCCACTATTGAGCACGTATGAAGAAAAGGGTCTGAGGTGATGAACCATACGAGGAACCAGGATGAAACCATCTTTCATTGATGGGATGGTAAACATCCAATGACCAGGTTTGAAAGTGGTCCATAAGGTGCGAATGTAATCGTCTCACAGCTTCCTGGAGGGTAGGAGTAGAGCTCAAAATTGCGTCAAGGACAACTGTGTGGATAGTCCACATAGCAATTTCCACCACTAAGGCTCATTGGGAAGGTCATATAGGGGAATTCAAGGACAAGGCAAAGATGTTCTTAGATAGGCTTAAGGTCCATGTTTGCTCCTGGAAAAAGAGACTCTGAATCTCACACCAGATTTTTTGTGAAGGCGGCACTCTTCAAGGCTGTGGACCAAAGTCCCATATTGGTCACACATAGCACATGAAGAGTGATATGCAATTCTCACTATGCAGTATGGTATACCCGCTTCAGGAAGCGCCACACATGGGAACGAACTTGTGACTTTAAAAGAGGGAGGTAGGTGTACATCCAGATGTCTTTCTGATTTTTTAAAGAGTATGGGATGTCCAACATGTCCATATATTCCACTATGGCCATGGTAGAGGACCTCCTGTATATCAAATTGTTCAGAACGGCTTGTCCTTGTACTTCCTGTTTAAATTGGGGAGTAGAATGACCCCTCTGTAAGGTGTGCCCGCTGACACTGGTCCTTTATTTTGCACTCCTAATATCAAGGAAGATCCTTTAAAAATTGGGTGAGGGTTCCATGCGTGCCTGCAGCAGATGGGTGGGATGCCATATATGTAAGGAGAGAGTTGGGGTGGGTGAGATTGTGGACGCCAAGGGCGCAGGCAAAGTTGGACTGTGCCGCACACAACCAGGATTGGGTTGGGAGTGAGGGATGGGTTACTGAATAAATCCATGTACCCAAAATCCTGGATTCCTGGTCTACGTAGTTAAGAAGGCCCATTACCCCGCTTTGGCGTGGACCATAGAGGACTTCCAAACGCACAGGGGGAGGTTGAACTATCCAAAGCCACCCTTGTATGAGGCATATAAAGAGGCAAAGAAAGATTGGGAGAAAGCAATGGCTTGGGCCTCAAACCAAACTTTTGACAAAAGCATAGTGTTGGCAAGCTCTATTATACCTGTTAGGATGGTTTATTGATCTTTTAATGATGCAATATGCTTTGTTAAATTAGCTAGTATGTGGTGTTCCATAATCAAATTGGCATATCCACCCATCTCTATCCATAATCCCAGGTGGCGAACTGAGCCAACAGTGGGGTTAGTCACGAAATGTATCACTAAATGAGTTTTCTAGGAATTTCACCTGGGTAATATGATAATAGACTGAGCCACTGGGTCCCTCTGATTGAGGGGTGCCAGAGACCAGTGTGTTTAGTATCTATCAAGGAGGACGATTTCAGTTTTAGATGCGTTGAGGGCTGCATTACTAGCCCTGGAGTATCCAATGATTGTGGACTCCAGAGTGTGCGCGCGTCCTGGTTGCTGGACACCCACACCACACAATCATCCGTGAATGCAAGCATCTTAACTGGTGCTTGGCCTTGCACATGTACATCAAGTAAGTTGTGCATTTACACTGCGGAGAAGTGGGTCAAGGCTGAAGTTGTATAAAAGTGGGCTCATAGGTCCTTTTGGAGAAGGCCTCTCTGAGGGAGAACCATATTGGTGAGCAAATCTGGTCCTCATACTGCTATTGTAGCTGATTCAGTGAGCATCATTGCCCAACTGATGAACTGTTAGGAGGTGGAACATGTGAAGGCAGGCCCTAAGGTAGTCCCAGTTGACCCTGTCATACGCTTTTTGTTGGTATAAGAACAGAAGCGCCACAGTAGCTGTGGATTGGCATACATTACTCATGGTGTATATATTGTCCCAAATCGACTTTTGGGATTAAAGCCAAATTGCTCTAGGGATATTACCTCAGAGGCAATGACTTGTAAGCGGTTAGCCATTCTTTTAGTTAGTAGTTTAGTGTCAGTGATAGTGAGTAAAATAGGGCGCCAGTTTGCCAAGTCTAACTTATTCCCCTTTCTGAACAAAATTACCATATAAGATCTTGTCCACCTGGAAGGAGACGTGTCTCTAAGAGACATTTGTTCATTGAGGCTATCATTAGGGGAATAGTAATTGAAATATTTCTTATAAAAACTTATAGGAAACCCCATCTGGACTTGGGCTCTTCCTGTGTGGTGCACCACGAATGGCATACCAGAGTTTGTCTCTAGTTAAAAAATTCATAAGCTATTGTTTTTAAATGGTGCAAATTTGTTCACCAGTGAGAAGTTCATCTATTTCATTTTAATTAACTGGGTTGGCCCTATATAACTCGTCGTATTATTTTGAGCTTCAGTTGATACTTCAGCTGGCATTTCTGTGATGGATTTGTCCAATCGCCTTACCTGTGTGCAGGCCAAGTTTTGGCGTGGAGTGGAATATTATAGGAAAAATATGTGGAGCAGTTTTTGCCTGCACTAATATTCTTTGCTTTATACTGGACACAGATACAATGCTTGTGTTATATGATCAGCGCGTTAAGACAAACTGATACTTCAGCCCATTTATGGCCCCAAGCAGGGCTGTACCCTACCCTGGGGACATTTTTCTACAGGTGATCCACCTCCACCAAGGTGCATTTAATGACTGCTGAGGCAGCTAAGAGTGCCACGACGAAATGTGGCATGCAAGGGAAATTGTGGATGCTTTTAAAGTTGACCATGTCGACATGGAATCTGCACAGAAAGGAGTTGTGAACTCCTGTGTCAATGTGGCAGTGTCCATCCAACTTGAGAATGCGGGTAATGTGAGATTGGCTGGGTAAAGTTTACTCTATTTAGGTGCCTGTGGCACCAGACTCGTCAAAGTAAATGCCACTGAGACCATCCTGTGGTCTGAGAGATCTATTTTTCATTTTAGAATTGTGAGATCTGGGAGCAAAAATACAGTGAGGCAAGAATGAAATCTATGCGTGACATAGACACCAGCTGCCCATTGTGTACATGGGGACGTGGCTTGTTGGATAGTAATGGTGCTTGCTTGGGATTGTATCATAGAGGCCCAAGGTGGCTTTCATAACCCCAAAATTTGATATGTCCCTGCGGTGGAGTAGGCGTGGGTGGCTAGCCGTTGGTGGTTGGGTTGTTCCAACAGTTTAGGTCGCTGAGCACAGAGGATTTGGGTGGGAGGGGGAGGGAGGCCACAGCTGAGATAGATTCCTATCTAACTCGCTCACAGGTCAGGGTGTAGATGCTAATTATTGATTGCACTTTGGCGTCCCATGAAAAGGTCGTGATGACCACACGTCCATAAAGATGTGTTGTTTTTTCTAAAAACTTAAATTGCATTTTGCCCATATTAGCACCCCACAGTGCAGTGATCAAAAGGATTTGGGAGGGGAGGAGCACTGTTGCCCATGTGTCCTCGACGCCTTGCAGACAGAGGGACTCCTGGATTTCCAGGATGTCCACAGGTAAATTATTTTTTTGGTAACTCAATTTTTAGCCTAGTATAGTGAGGCCTTGAGTCCGGCAGTGTTCAACGTCCCTATTGTAAAGGATATCCCCATCACTCCTTAGTAGTGAGGAAAAGGACCCTCAGGCCCTGCCTCTACTTACTGCTGTGCAAGCTCAGCCAACTGTTTTTGTAGGCGAGTGTTTGAGGATGGCGTATCATTAGGTGTATAGGTACTATCTTCAATGGTGGCTTTAGCCATGGATTGTTTGGTTTGTTGTTTTTTGCTCTTTGCATTTTACAAGTTACTGGGAATTTGCAGTGCACCATCAAGTATATCCCGTGATTCCACAAATAACTCGCCTAATTACAGGTTAAAAAACCGCTTTCATTTGTTGTGCATGATTCCAGTGGTGTGTATCATGCACATATTGTGGGTATAAGGGCTGGGTCCCTCATCTGATTAGATGGGAGTTTAGAATTCCACCAAAGTGGAAAACACAACCTGGTTGGCTTGAATCTGGGCAGGGGGAATGGTAGAAGCCGCCGTGGCTGCTGCCTTAGCCTGTGATTGGCATTGCTGTTTTGCTTTTTTCATTCTTGTGGGGACACAGGTCTTACCTGGATATAGCACCCCTGGTCACCCCATGGTAAGGCGACATTAGAGTCCAATGTGGGCTCACTTTGTCCCTCTCCCATTGCTTCTGTGAAAGCTTCATTCAGGATAATTCCTACTCTGATGGGACACATGTGCAACTTGTGGCAAAAAGCCCAATAATTAGTTGTAAAAATTTACTGGTGGTTGTTATCAGCAAGCAACCCTTGTAACCTTTTTACTGCACAGGTCCAGTTTCCTTGTGCACTTTGTCACTTGTATAGTATAATATCATTTGATAATAGTATGATTTTTATTATCCATAGTTGAGTATAGATTATTATATTTTTAGCCCAACGCTCGGCTAGTACTCCCAATTAAATACTCATGATATCATACTTGTAGGGATTCGTTCCCTTACCCTGTTCAACCTGATCTTCGCTGATATATCCCGGTGACAGTCTCTTTGGTCCAGCACACAGTTGGCAGCTATCCCAATTGTGAATCCTTATTCTCTACATCACCACTCAGATCTTTACTCTTTTCTCTAAGAGTCTTCCAATTATTGCATAAAGCAATAATATCCTTGAAACAAAACAGCACAATGGAAGCTGATGATAGTTTACTCTTCAAACTATATCCCAAACGAACAACTTATAACTATATAACTGTAATATGATCTAATCATCTGTTGTATTATCTATTTTTTTATTATAGTGAACCTTAGGGAATATATAGTTGGGAATTTGGCTGTCTAACCCTCAGTTGACACCTCTTCAATGAAACGGCAGCCATTGCCATCAAATACCCATCCTTGTCTCAGCAGCAATAGTCTTCCCCATCCTGACTAGGATTCCGTCATTGGACATTCTTGATACCTAAAAAGGAAAGAGTCAGAAAACGTGCCCCTAACGTTTTCCTCTCAATCCAAGCGAACCAACCATATTTGGCTTGCGACCTGCTTAGGTAATGAAACTTATTACCCATTAAGGCAGGTCACTTCACCAACCGATTGATTTACTAGTTGCAGGTGGCATCACTCGCCTCACAACTTGCTATTCATTTCCAATCAGTCAGTGATGAAATTCAACTGATCCCAATTAATACAGCTGATAGTTAATCACTATCAGATGCCCCTATTTAGTTGGCAACTCCGCCCAATGAGATCTTAAGTATTAATCCAGATTGATCCCCCATCGATATGACCATGCGAATATCCCAAAATCCCCTGAACTGTTGTTACTCCAAAACTCAGGCCAACTGATTTACAATTCACTTCGCTTTAGGGAATTTTCCCCTAGCGATTCCAGATAATCTAGCAGGCTGGGAGTATGGGCAAAAATCCCAACACATCCCCCCTCTTGCTTAGATTCCCAGAGAGAAAAGGACTGGGGCATGAGAACACCACCTTGGACACCTGGTCAAATACTTCATTGGTTCAAGCGGAGTACACTTGTCAATACTCAACGCTGCTTGGGACGACCTTCAGCATATGGCGCTCTTCCTCTTCCTCCTCGCTACCGCCTTCTCATAGCGTGGTCCTCATGATCTACTGTTGTGCCGGGCTGATTAATTTACTCATGACAATATTAGTCCTGGGATCCAGGTTTCCCCCGTCAGGGTGTATGACCCGCTGTCATATTCAGTATTCTTAGTCTAGCGTACTTGATTTCCTAATTTTGTCCTCATCCTAGATAGGAGACTCTTGCCATTGATGTTCATTTGACAGCTCAATTAAGAATACTTATTTTTATTTGGCCTTGTTATTTCTTTCATAACCTCTTGGCTCAAGCCATTCCTAATTCTTATCTTGGAGAGCTTATCCCATTAATTTTGTGATTAATTTCTCTGAAATTGGAGCTTAATGGATTGTAGAGTGCATAATATTGACTTCCATATAAAGCTGACATTCCCCCTCTCTTCCAGCTCATATGTCAAATTCTGAGTCACAATACCAGCAGCTTCTGAATAGTTTGATCAAGACCTCCGTCTCTTCCAGCAGATGAGTTGGGATTATCAGTAGAACCTCTTAAATGGTCCTTCCAGGACTCATACGCCTAGTTGGCGCCAGCAGCTAGTCCTTCTGTCAAATTACCAGAAACGGTAAATAATCCCTCCAAAACCAAGCTGGCTATCATTTTGAACAACTCTCAGCTGATTATTTCTCTGCCATTAAATCCAGAGTTGGACTTCAAAACACTCCTGGATTTGGCTTCTTTCACTGATGCATCAACCATTGTCATAGATGATCCAGAGATTATGCCTTTTAATCTTGATCGCTCATTTCTTGCCTGGTCAGACCTGCTTCCTGAGTTCCTCTTCTGACTCAGACAATATTACAAACCCAATGTTCTGAATACTGAGCTCACCATAGGTAACAGTATTCACTTTGAGCTCCCCTACGCTGAACTTGGGCCCAAATCACCAAAACTTTGAACCTGCGCTGAATTCCTCTGATCTTGATAACAACCTGGATTGGGATATGACCACTTATGCTCTTCGCTTTGCTGACCAAGGTCTTTGAAGTTGGTCTAAAAAAGCTTCCAGCTTCACCTGGATTCCACCATTCATTCAGCTCTAGATTCCAAGAAGGCCATAGTCATCACTTGCAGGATGCAATCCGCTCCCTGCATGACTATATCTTTTCCAGCGCTTCCCATTGGTATCTTCCAATGATAGTGTTGATAGGGGGAATGATTTGGCAACCCCCATCAAGCATCCCTTGCTCATTGCCAGCCCACATGTCTAGTGTTCTTTATGAATCCCGTCGTCAGGCGCTCAGAAATAATCTTCCAGCTCCAGTTCCATATTGGGATTACTCAGGGTTATTCACTGATTGCCTCTTCTTGTACTTTTGCTTTCCTCCCTGCTCTGAGGTTTTGCAATTGGTTTCATCCGACATCTCAATTTCCCTTCCCCTAGTCGCTTTCTCACAGGTGTCTGCGTCGTCTCAAAGAATGTGGTTTCGTGTAGGTCTAGCCCTCACTAGCACCCAATCTCACATCAATTTTGACAGGCTGTTCATTCCTATCGCAATCCATCCTCTCTCCCCCAAGAGGTGACATAGGTGGAATCATCCCCGTATCTAGGACACTTAATAAAAAATAAAAATTATAAAACTATATTGGTTTTTTCTCTATGCAGTTTATAATTTTTTTCCATATATTTTATTATTTTTTTCTTTTGACTTCTTTTTTCCTATGGGACTTGACCTTGTTTCAGTTCAGCGGTCCATCTTTTTATTTTTCCCCCAAACTGGGTTCTGGGTACTTAAACCTGCCAGTTTTCTATGGTTCAGAGGTCCTTTTTTGGACTCAGCCTAATCATCAGGACATGACCAGCTTAATGGTTCATTAGTCCTTTGGGAACTCTTTTATTTTTTCATTGATTACGCTTTAGATACTTAGCGTGGAATCAATTCACTGCTCTTCCATCCAAGAGATTCTTGATGGTGTAGGCATCTGTCGCCATCATGGCAATAACTTCAAATGGACCTAACCACAATGCATCTAGTTTTTTACTTCTTCCAAAATCATGCATATTGCAATAGGACACTCTCTCACCTATTCGATATTCTGCTAAAACTGGTCAGTTCTTATTGTCCATCAATTTCGCTTGTATCCTTTCCTTCAATGTAGTATCATATGCTTGCGATTGTATATTGACCAGGATATTCATCAGTCAGTTCAAGTACTGTTTGAAACTCATCCCCGTTGTTGGTTCCACCACTGAGTATAAAATTGGCAGCAACGCGGCCTTTCTCACGTACAACTCAAACAGCGTCTTTCTTATCACCATATGATGACTAATATTGTAGGCAAACGTCACCAAACTCAGATATGTTCCCCACGTGAAAGTTCTCCCTGCAACTAGCTTCCTCAGCGTCGTGGCCAGCATTCCATTCACCTGTTCTACCAGTCCGTTTGTCTCTGGCCATTAAGGTAATGACACAACTCCTCTGATCACCAGTATCTCATTCAATCTCAGGATCACATGAGATGTAAAGTTTGTCCCATTGTCAGTAAGCAGGACCTGTGGACATCCAAGCTGGTATACTTTTTGATCAGGATGAACCTCGCAGTACTGGTAGTGTCTACTTTCGTTAGGGCCTTCATCTTGACCCATCTCATCAGATGGTCAATGGCAACTATAATTACTTGACTCCCCCTGTGCTCATTGTCAGCGGTCCCATCACTTCAATGGATACCATGTGCCAGGCAAATCCAGGGCGGATCAGTCATTATCCAATTGTATTCTTATGTGGTTTGTGCAGCTGGCACTCAACGCAACAAGATAAATAATTCGTGAAATTGTAGTTGATTGATTCCCAGTAATAATACCGGTGAATATGATTGGTTGTTTTCAGGCCCATACCTGACAAACTTGTGAGCTGCTTTCACTAACGCTGCTTTTTCTGATGGCTTCAGGAATAATAATCACTTACTGTTTATTGTCTTAAATAATTGTCCATCCATGGTATTAGTGTTTTCCATCACTTTCCAAAGTGAAACTTTGATTTCTTGAGGCTTGTCCCACTTTTTTCCGCCGACCATTCTCTGGAGTAGCTCATTTGCTTGCGGGTATACCATCTGGACCATTGGTAACCACAATAAGCCATCCACATTATGGTGAGAAGCCCCCACTTGGTGGACAAGCTCGTAATCATAAGCCTGAAGCTTAAATGCTCATTGGGGCAGTTGTCCTTATGGCTCTCTCAAATTGTGCAGCTAATGAAGCGAAGAGTGGTCCGGTACCACCTTAAAGTGCATTCCATGGATGTACACCCAGAACTGCTTACGTGCATAAATGACCACAAGGCATTCCCGCTCAGTCATGGTGTAGCTCCTCTCAGCGGCTGAGAGTGTCCAGCTCATATACACCATCGGATGTTCATCCCCAAGTTTGTCTACTTGGCTCAGTTTGGCGCCAATTGCCATCAATGAAGCATCGGTTTGAATAATAAACTCCCAATTGAAATTCAGATATTTCAGAATTGGAGAATCTATTAGATACTCGCGTAGCTCATTGAAGGAGTCCTGGGCCTCTTCATTCCATATGAATCCTTTTTTAGGATCCTTTAATAAATGGAATAATAGCTCAGCTATTTGGCAAAGTCCCAATAAATCTTCTATAGTATCTGACCATCCCAAGGAACACTTGGATGTCTCAGACACTCTTTGGTTAAGCCATCTGTTCTATGGCTGCTAGCTTCTGGGTTTGCAGCTGCAATCCACTGGAGTTGATTACGAATCCCAGATATTCCAACTCTTTCTTAAAGGAGTGGTATTTCCTTGGCTTGATCTTCAGGTTAGCTGCGGACAGTTGCTTAAATACCTTTTCCAAGTGGTGTAGGTGATCAGTAAACGTCCTACTGAACACATTAATATTAACAAGTATACCAGGATGCATGACAACTTCAAGTCGCTCAATATAGCATCCATGTCCCTCTGAAACATTGCAGGCGCATTTCATAGACCCTGGGGCATCCTCTTCAGTTGGTATAGCCCCTGCGCGGTAATAATTGCACATTTTTCCTTATCTTTCTTTGGCAAGTCAATCTGCCAATATCCTGAGATCAGATCCATCACGGAGAAATACTTCACTTTTCCTAAATGGTATTTCACATTGTCAATCCTTGGTAGGGGATACAAATCCTTCTTTGTAATTTCATTCAGCCTTCAGTAGTCAATCACCACCCGGTTGGATCCATCCTTTTTCTTCGAGATCAGAATCAGACTCACCCAGGGACTGGACAACGGAACTAGAAGCCCATGCTTCACTTGTTTGCTGCTTCATCCTCCACTACCACTTCAGTGGCTTTCAATCATCAGATCAGTCTCATCCATACTCGTAAATTTTCCCCTGTGTTGACCTTGTGGATCCCATCTCATGTGCATCCCAAATCGTGGTCATCCTGAGCGAACACTTCCTGTACTTTTTGAATAATTCAAGCACCTCCTCTTGCTGGCCTAACAACAAATTAGCAACCTGCTCTCAATCAACCAATAGGTTGATACTTTTGGTAACCCCGGCTGATAATCACACTTCATCAAGAGTCCCAAAATTGAGGAATCTTCTTAATTTGGCTGTCAGGATCAGATAAACAAATGCGATGATCTGATTCCTTTTGATCTTCATCAGTTTTTCACTTGTTTTCGCCAGGAGAACTCGAATTTCTCCATGACCTGGCTTTAGTATCCCAGGAGCCACCCATGGCTCCACTCTGGACTTCTTCCAGGGGCTTCTGACTTCCCCATACAACAGCTCAGTAATCTCCAATATCAACCTTGTGTCAACTATCATCTGCAATACTGGCAGTATGGTCCTCTCATTCTTAATACTCGGTGGAACTCCCCAATTCTCTAGTAATTCTGCTGGCATTTCACGTCACTTTCTACTAACTAATTGGTACCAAATCAGGATAATGCCATCATTTTATATTAAATTGATGAATTTGTTTCTCAAAATTAGTGGAGATTCACCATCCTTCTGATATACCAATGATAACGTCTGACCCAATATGGTCAACATATAATCTTTGAAGTTACAATTAACTCCATATTTGTGTAGAAATTCCATCCTGATCAGAATGTCATAGTTTTGTTGGCCCAAAACTTTTGCTGGCGCAGATACCACCAATGACCCAAATCTTAGTGGAAAAGCGCTATATGCTCCACAGGAGATGGTGGAATTCAGCCCATCTGTCCCATACTCCTTCTTATGTTCCAAGTCCAGCGAGATCTTCATCCTCTTTACCAGCTTGGTCGAGATAATATTGATGGGTGCTCCACTGTCAACAATCCCCTCACTCTCACTCAATTCACTTGTATGTCTATATATGTACACTTGGAGTATTGCAATATGGTTTTTACTGAGTCAATAGCGGTGTTATTAGCCAAATTTAGGATGTGAATAATTTGTGCTGATAAATCAAAAACGATTCCTTTATCACGGTGAGGGGGATTGACAAATTGGCCTTATCTAAACGGACTTCAGATAGTTCTTCAGGACTCTTGGCAGTTAAAACCTTATCTGCCAGTTATCGGGCATATGGCTGGGCAACTTCCTGGATTATCTTGGGGTCGATTCTCTTCGTCCCAGCTCTGGTCACGGCATTCACATCCATATTGACCACTTGGTATAGCTGATCCTTCTCGTTGTCTATGAACAGATCTCTGATATTGATTTCTTAGGTCATAATGGCAGGAGGAACAGGTTTCTCTGCAGCTCTAGACTGTTCCCATCTAGGCCACGTGCCCTTTTCCCAAATCCTTGGTGGCTGCTGATTCTTTTGCCTGGACCACGTTGATCTGATCCTTCAGCTTCTTACAGTGTACGGCAAAATGTCCTTTACTACCACACTGGTAGCAGACCTTTTCCTTCTTGTTTAACTGTCTGAATTCTTCAGGCTTATCCCCAGCATGGTTAGATTGGTCATCTCTTTAGCTCCTTCATTTCCTTTATGGGATTTAGATTATGTACCAGTAAGATTTGATACTTCTATTTGGGGCATCGAATGTCTCTCCCAAAATCTATAAGTTATCTACCATTTGTGAGGTTATTTACATCATGAACATGGAAGAAATCATGTGATGCAAATCGTGATAGGGCCAAAGGGCCACTTGCAAGGCGATTCTAGCTTCAAAGTCATCCAATACTTTTACTCCAACCAGAATCTGCAACTCATGGTAAAACTGATCCGCAAAGCTAGCTAAAGCCTCATCTTTATGGAACTGGATTCCCATAAATTCCTTCTTGCATTTTGACATGCATGTTAGACTCCCAAACTCTTTCATGATGGCCGCCTTTGCCTCAGCATATGACCTGCTGTCCCCCTCCAGGTGAGGTAACATTAAGTTCTGACAGTTGGTGTCTAGGCAATTCATGACCATCAACGCCTTTTGACAATCCCCATAGCCATTCATGGTCATGTTGAACAGTCTGAAAAACGCTGGGGCGTTATCCAAATGGAACGTTGGCAATTTCGGCATTGCCTTAGATTCCTCAAAGTTATTTCTGGCTGATTCTCTCAGTTTGGCCACTCAGCTAACTTGAGGAGTGATTTCAGGCGTCATCTCCAAAATGGCAGCAAAAGCGGGTGGCATGTTCCTTGGAGTATTTGACTTCCCAAGTATTTTTTGAGGACTTTTTTCTTCAGCATCTCTTGCCATATCAGGCTCACAAGCACATTTGTGAGCTTTATGTTCCTCCACCTGTTTGGTTAATTTCTCAATATTCACACTAAAATTTCCTAAATGAACGCAATCTGCTTCTTGCTCCATTTTCAGGTATAGGACCTCTCAAACGAGGTCCCCTTCTTTCTACTTCAATGAAGTTACTTTCCCAAGTAACTTATTCCCAAAGCTTGCTACATTATCTATCCCTTCCTCCACTTTAGTGACTTATTCTTCTAAGGCTGCGAACTCCCAATGGTCTGCTGAGTTTAGAGTATTCTTGTTTACAGTGGCTAACTCAGTAAACAGTTTGCATAGCTTGTCTTTGTACGACATTCTTATGAATTCTGCAACTCAAATACCCCTGTAGTGAGCACCAACTTATAAAAATTTACTGGTGGTTGTAATTGGCAAGCAACCCTAATAACCTTTTTACTGCACAGATTTAGTTTCCTCATACACTTCGTAGTCTTGTATAGTATAATATCATTCAATAATATTATGATGACATCATCCGTAGTTGAGTATGAATTCTTATATTTCATCTTAATGCTTGGCCAGTATTCCCGATTAAATACTCATGATTTCATACTTGTAGGAATGCATTACCTTGCCCTGTTTAAACCTGATCTTCGCTGATATACCCCGGTGACAGTCTCTTTGGTCCAGCACACAGTTGGCAGCTATCCCAATTGTGAATCCTTATTCTCTACATCACCACTCAGATCTTTACTCTTTTCTCTAAGAGTTTTCCAATTATTGCATACAGCAATAATATCCTTGAAACAGAACAGAACAATGGAAGCTGATGATAGTTTACTCTTCAAACTATATCCCAAACGAACAACTTATAACTATATAACTGTAATATGATCTAATCATCTGTTGTATTATCTATTTTTTATTATAGTGAACCCTAGGGAATATATAGTTGGGAATTTGGCTGTCTAACCCTCAGTTGACACCTCTTCAATGAAATGGCAGCCATTTCCATTGTATCACCCATCCTTGTCTCAGCAGCAATAGTATTCTCCATCCTGGGTAGAATTCCATCATTGGACATCCTTGAGACCTAAAACAGAAAGAGTATAAAACGTGTCTCTAATTTTTTCCTCTCAATCCAAGCAAACCAACCATATTTGGCTAGTGACCTGCTTAGGTAATGAAACTTATTACCCATTAAGGCAGATCACGCACCAACCAATCAATTTTCTAGTTGCAGGTGACATCACTCACCTCACAACTTGCTAATCATTCCCAATCAGTTGGTGATGAAACCTGACTGATTTTAATTGGTACACCTGATAGTTAATCACTATCAGATGCCCCTATTTCGTTGGCAACTCCGCCCAATGAGATCTTAAGTATTCATCCAGATTGATCCTCAATGGATATGACCAGGAGAATATCCCAAAATCCCCTGAACTGTTGTTACTCCAAAACTCAGGCCAACTGATTTACAATTCACTTCGCCTTAGGGAATTTTCCCCTAGCGATTTCAGATAATCTAGAAGGCTGGGAATATTGGCAAAAATCCCAACATGAGTTATATGGGCGGTGTGCAATCAACTGTTACACGGAATGGTTGAATCTGTTGTCCATTGATTGTGAGTGTGGCAGTATGTGGGATCTGATTTAGGTCTTCAGTTACCCCTGAGAATGGGGCAATCACCACGATAGCCTTACCTGTGCTTAGTTCAGGCATCAGTAAAGTTTTTTTGCATTTCAAAGGAACTGATTTCAATATAGTTTTGAAGTCCTTCTAAGAGATGACACTTTAGGACTTCATGCTTAATGGTTGTGGGAAAAAAATAAAATGTTACAAAAACTTGATCTTATTTTGTACAGTATGTTTTCTTGATTTCAACCACCTGTTGACCATCTGGGAGATCAACCACCATGTGCACCTGTACAGCTGTGTCTGTTGCTTATGCTGTTTTAAACCTGAGGTCCAATCAACTGTGGGTCATTGAGTGAGGTGCTACCTACATGACTTCTGGGATGTTTTTGTGTACGTTCCCACAAAACTTCTCCCAAAGAGCTGTTGAATTAATGTCCAGAGAAACTTGGACCCCAAATTACACTGATGACAGTGGTTGTAAGTTTGGAGTTTTGACATACCGGTTATATTTGTTTTGTCATTCCAAGATTTGAGGCAAAATATTCACCGCAGTTTTTTTTGTTTTTATCAAGGCCAACAGTGTCCCTAATCATTTTTGAACTTTAGGCAGTAAAAACACCAAGCCTGTACCTTTCACCATGTTTGCCCAACCCTTAATTGGCATTGGACGCATACTCATTCCCCTTGCTGATTATCAAACTTTATCCGTCTTGAATTAAATCAGTTGCAATTTGTGATTGCAACAGGAAAAAAATTATAGTAATACAAAAAGCTTTTTATATATAACATAATCTTATATATATTTTAATTCTATTTCCCATTTGATTAAAAAAATTATGCTATAGAACCTAATTCATATGCAAGAAATTTTATTTAATATAATGTCTGTCAAAATTATTTCAGTTAAATTACAAAAAGTGTCATTTATTTATTATGAAACTAATCTATAAACTGTTGAGAATTGTCTTGACCAACTAAGAAAACTTACTTATTGTAACTTAATATTTAGCTAATAATTTACATAGAGGCTTCTAATCATTACCCCACTGTCATAATAGCATAAAATTGTCTCACTATTTTAATTAGCCACCTCACTCTCAAACCAGAATATATTTGCTTTATATTATTTAATAGGGTGTTTGCCTGGCAGGGTAATTCCTGCTTCCACCCTTGTGCAGTTTTTGTTCAACATGTGTTCAAAACCTGTACTGACTCAAAAAAATCTTGGGATGAGATATTTGTCCCAAAGTTGACCCGTCTTGATTACTTTTTTTATATTATTTAATTATTATAGTGACAAAACACTGGTGAATACTAAAATTACTAATTTTATTATCAATTACCTTTCCCCACGCTGTTTGATACTTAAAGAATAATATATCTTTCAATTCAATGCATGACAACTCACCATTATTAAAGTGTAATAAACAGTATGACACTAAATTTCAAAGACCTGAGGTTTGATATAATAAGCTTTCCTGATAATTAATATTGTACTAATCTACCATTAAGTTTAAAGCAATTCTAATATAACTTTAATTTTGAGTTATTTGCTCTTTGAGAATCTGAAGTGCATAAACTAAGGACTAATAACTTAAAGAAATCTTCTTTTTAGTAAGGTTTTTTACAATGTCCCTAAACATAGCATGAATAACAACCATTGACAGTACCTAAATATTACAACATATTGAAAATGTTAGTATAGAAATAAAAACAATTTAAAACACAATTATATATATTAATTTATATTTATGAACAGTATCCTGTATCCATATAAGGATACTAAAAAATCAGTACACCTGAACCTGTAAAATACCTCTATTTCTATATTAAGCGCCAATTGCTACATTTGGTGCTCACTACATGGGGCACTTTTCACCACCAATAAAAATTAATGCTGATAAAATATCTATGAAGCTCACTGGCCCACTAAAAATTTGAGTGATCAAGTCAAGCTTCTGGAAAGTCTTCAAAGCATTATTGATGATGTCTTGCAGACAATGAAACCGTATATGAGCTAAGACAAGTTAACCAGTCTACAAATTTTTGATTTTTGTTATGAAGAAATTAATGGAGTAACAAGTTACAATTATAAGCCTAATGGTAGATTTATTTCACTGAAGGAGATGATCTATGTAAAATGGGCGGAAAAATTAGATTTTAATAATGTATAATTTAAGTTAAAGTCTATCTTATCTGTGTTTAACTTCAGACTGACAGTGAATTAGAAGTTCAAGGCGGGATGCCAATGTTTTATTCCCTTATGGATATTCAACTGATCAGACTCTGATAGTGAAAAGAGCCATCCATGCAGAATATACCATGTGTTTTTACTTTATTAATCACAACTGATTGTCTAGAAACCCTAACTTTACTGCCCATGTGACCTCAAATTGGTTTCTGCACTCCAGCTAGTCAAGTAAGCAAAGATCTTCATCACATTATCATCATCAACCTGTGTAAATTTGAATTAAAGGGAATATTTACACCTTTTATAAAGCTGTTTGAATTTCATGGGGATGCAAACAAGTTAGCCAAGGATACCAAGTTAATAATTTTTTGGAAACAGAAAGTCAAGAGTTGTTATGTCCAACTATTAAAAGCTGACATGATATTTAGGTGCGTATAATTTTACTAATCAAAGATTTATTGGAGCAAAATAAGAGAAGACTCTTTCCTTAATTTTATTATAGATATGAATAAACTTGGAATTTCATAATATAGAGTAACTTGAAGCCAAATATTGAATAAAGTCAATATATTAAATCATCTTGATGTTCAGATTACTCTTTTTCCATGCATGTAATCCCTACACAGACTGTGCGCCAGGGCAGATGGTCATTTGAGCAATCAGCCCAAGATGCTGACCAAATTTCAAAGGGACATTGAGGCCCATAATTATGCAATGATTTCTGCAATGAGTTGGGAGGAGAATAACTGAATCGCTGACAAGTATGCCACCAAGTCAATCAAAATAAGGAACAAATCAAGGATAATCAAATATGGGGATCTGCTTTAGAAACCAGGGCGCAACCCACCTACTCAACCACAAATCCTAAATGACTGGGCTACCAAAGGCCACAACATCAACTACCCAATGAAGGAGTTGATTTTGGGCCTGAACTCCCATTTGGTAACAGCCAAACAGCGGTCAGTGACCTGGCAGATCCTAAACCACACATTCAAATCAGGCAAGCACAGCGGGCCAGATTACCAGCATAAAGAATGCCCCATATGCACTAAACTGGAAGCAGATATTGCACAGCATTATTACCAATGCGCTGTGTTCAAAGAATACTGGTCCACAATGTGACACATCATATCAGGCAAACAATCACCAATGGGAACACATCTATTGCAGGATCTTTTTCTTCACAAAAACCTTGAGAATGGCTCCAATCCAATTACAAGCCTTCATCTACTATTATTACATATGGGTGATTCACTGTGCACTCGTTGCCAAGATTTTGAGCAACGAGCGCCCCCACCACAAAATTTTGGTATTGAAGACCATTCAGATTATCTCCAATCAGCTCCATCAGATCTCAAAATTTTTGCACATAATCCCAGGTGTTATAAAGCTGCATGTTTGGCTTTCCCTGCTGGATTGCTCATCATACGTGATGAGGCAACTAATTGATTAAGAACTGAATGGCCTGTAAGCCCGCTGATGCTAGAACTGTGGCTAGCAATGGCGATTGCTGATCAGCAATGGTCAGCGGTGCTAGAACTCTAGTAGCCCAAACTCCCGGTATTTTTTACCTTGACTGAATTGCCTATATTCCGCCCTTCCCTTTTACTTTCCCTTATAATTTAATTTTATAATATAGTATGAAGTTTTAGAAAAATGTAATCCCTACACAGTGTTATACATAGAGTAACTACAATTTTTAGATGGATAACAAAGTATACACAAAATGATAAGCCATCTTTGCTGCTGCGCCATTACCTTTGATGCTCTAACCAAGATTTACCATGAGATACAAAATCTAATGGATATGATTATTTGAAAAAGTGTGACTAAGGCGAGCGGCATCTTAATAAAAAGACTAGATGTTGATTTATCACCTGTCATCTATGTGATAAAGAGATACATCTACACAGTGTTTTAGTGTAGCAAACCCAAAGGATCATGTTTACAAAAAGTAATTGAATATTATGGGATGAAGGCGATTTGGTAGGGCATATGGCTACCAACCTGAATGTTGCAGGTTCGATTCCCGCCCTTCACACATCAATCAGGGTGCCAGCTGAATGAAGCTATTGACTGTTATTAGGTTTATTAACACGAAAACCTTACCCATGGTGTAACCAGAAAAATCCAAGTCCTATTCTGGAGGTGGAAAAGCTTTTACACAATGAAGTTGACCCTGCTCAGGCTTCATGTCAATATTTACTTTCTTGCTTTCTTTTAGCAATGTCCATCCCCTGGTCAGCTTGCCTCAAGTAAATACAAAAGTAATTAAAATTGTTTGGAAAAAGCAAGGGATAAGTAGTAAAGGTATATCTTCTACCACTGACCATCAAACTATCCTTGTTTATTAGTAGACTAGCTAACCTTAACATACCTAAAAAAGTTGATCCAAAAAACCTGAATCTCAGTCACTGACTTTACATCAAGTGATTGCAGACGATGTTCTAGCTGAGACCACCAATTTTAGAAGGACAGGGAAGAAGAATTTGCCTTAACATGTTAGAAAAATCCTACGTTTGACAACTGAAGCAAGGATACTAGTCACCTTTGGAGATACTATAAAGTTTAAAGAGGTCCATGTGATCATTATTGGTTAGGCATTGAAGCAATCTAGCCCTTAGCTATGCAAGTAATTAAAAAATCTATAAAAAGATGTCACCCTGATGTAAACTTGTTCAAACCTGCATGTGATTAAGTTTCTGAGTGTACTTATAAGGGCATTAGTTTAAAATCTCAAGGTTAGTCAATAGTAGATAGTGGTGATCAACTAAATATAGGTTCCACAAGCTAGTAAAAAACTTACGCTAGCACCAGATATTGACCACTGCATTAAATATGGGACCAGGAACTTAAGTTCAGTGACCTTATTTGAGGCTTATAGTGCGCTGTCACTGCGTTTTGACTCTCTAATAGTATCCAAACCAATTATTAATTTACTTAGTCAAAACTTTTGAAACTTTGATCAAGACCTCTTTTTTGAGGGCATGTGGATCAAGGCTGAATTTAAAGGAAACACTTTGTAATTTTGTGGCCAGAAAATTCTACTATTTTAACAAAAAATAATAGTTATCTTGGGACCTGTAATTAGCCATCTTTTTAAATTTGTGTTTGAACAAGAAGTAATTCTAATTGGTTAAAATAAAAATAGCCTCAACAAGAGACTACAAAATAAGATTTTAGAATCAAAAGGAAACTAATAAAGTCAAATAAAGTTGATTGTTTTATCAAGTAAAATTGTATTGGGAATGAGAATCAATTTTAATTTTAAAAAGTACTATATTGCAAAATTTTTAGGCATGCCAATCCATATCATAATATGCTGTCATGCCTGAGTTCTTCTTCCAGAATTGTAGAATCCGTTGTTACTAAGAATTGATATCCATACACCATATAGATAAAGCGACATCTGATTATTGCTTTTGTTCATATGATGCAAGTTTTAAATTAAAAAGTATATACAATTTTGTAATTTTGATGACCTTGGATAGAGGGCAAGAAATGGGTGACTATCTTTTCCTGTTTATTCAAAAGTTCTTTAGGTTTAACAAAAGATGAAAAGGACCAAGACTTAATTCTACTTATTAATTACAAAACTATATTTACAAAAGAATGTCTTTGACTTGGGCTTTTCAGAGGACATGCTACGCCTCATAAATTATTAAAATAATTATCTATCTGCGTCTGAAATATCATAATATCAAATGATAGTGTATTGGATGCAATGTAAGTTACAGCATCTTTAACTCAGTGTTGTTGGTATAAAAAATTTAAAGCTAAGGTCAGAGTTTAAACCCAAACAAAAAGTTATATTATATAAAATGTCTGCAAAATGCACCTAAAAATACAATAGAAGTCCCAGAAGGGGCTCACTTGGAATGTAAGGAGAGTGTCTATAGCTCTCCTGTTCCCAGCGTGGTATTGCATGGTGCACAGGGGCAACGCCAGGGAACTAGCCGTTAGTACTAAAGGTACTAGAGCCTGGCAGAGGGTGCTGGGACAATAATAACTTAAGTAGATTAGTGCGATCATTAATGAAAATAACTAACCAAAAGCGATGTGGTGCACAAGGGGAGAAGGGGTAAGCGTCCCAGGTTGGAGGGAACCTGGGCAAACCAAAGGGCACTAGGGGATAACTGAATCATATGTAAAATGGTATGATGAACATAGCGCGAGACCTCTTCAAAGAGGTCCAAGCACAGAATTGTCATAGATATCATAAAATAAAACGGGGAAAATGAAAATTTTTTTGGGAAAGTAGACCAACAAGGAATGTTGGTCAAGGAATTCAAATTTAAACTTTTTCAGGGGTAATTTGGGGTCTGCCAAAGCGATCCCAAGCACTGACTCACCAATAGGCAAACACTCCCATCCAAATTGGTAGAATACATCAAAATGGACTTCACTTGAGTAATCAATTGAAGTTATATATGACCCAAACATGTAGTTTTCGTAAATGGAATGGGTTTTGAAACCCCATTTCTCAATAACCCAAATTGAACCATCTTTGTTAATAGAATAAATCATCCATTTTAACACCTGGGCTGACAAAAGGGGCTGGGCGTTATGAACCACACTAGTATCAACCTGGGCATAATTGGCTTGTACCCTACGTTGGTCTAATGTGTGCTTGAGGTCAGGAAGAGCCTGAAGTTTAACCTTCTGGGCCTCCTGCCACCCAGCCTTATCCTTATGGTTGGTGCCCACTATCATGTCATTCAACCATGGCATGGAATAAAAGAAGTTTAAGTACAAATGTTGGGTGTATCTCATGCTCAGTGGTGGGCCCTTTTAAAGGTCAGAGGATATGTGACTGCGGTCATTAGACTTTAACTTATTAATCTGATAAACTTATTAAATGCATTTGTGAGGTCCAACATTGCCCTCAAGGCAAGCTTTGACAAGATCAAAAAGGTGAGTGCTCTTTTAAGTCATGTTAAAACATAATTGTCAAATTTGACATTGTCTGAATGTGACATCACACATTCATAAAATGGAGGAATTGACGTGCAGTAGCAGAGGAAATGGAAATATTGAGCAACAGGAACTATGGGCACTGGCGCAATGGTAACACAAAACATAACTGGCATACAGGATTAATGCACTGGTGCAAAGGGTTAGTGAACTTAGAAGCATCTCACTTCATTAGAGGCAGTCAAGGTGGGTTCCTCCAGAGGTGGCATGGCAAGCACAATGTGGATGGGCATGGGGCACAAATTCAGCAGGAAAATGAGAGGCCACCAGATGTGGTTGCATTGCAAGGCATTGAAGAGGGCTTTGAGATTTATGTTTTAACCAAACATAAAATATTGATATTAATAATACCCCAAATGCCCTATAGACCTCGCTGATACCTCAGACCACCTTAATTCGCTAGCTGTGTCCTTTGTCATATTATTTATCATCAATATGCCATCTGAAGTCCTGCTAGTATCTAATGACCCAAAAACTAAGTAATAAAAATAATTTGTCATACAAATATAATTTTTGCCATATTAATTCCTATCATTTTGTCAAATGAACATCTTATACATCAAACTAATTCCATTCCTTTTAGTAAAAAAAGTATTAGAATTATCCATCCAAATTAGCCATTAATGTTCCTGACAATCATAAAAACTACCAGAATTATTCATCTGGATCCACTATAACATACCTGCCCTCCAATATAACATACCTTAAAGATGTACATGACCTTTTGGTTGAACCTCCATGTCAACGTCAAGAGCCTATTAATAGTCCAAAAATGGGTAGAAAGAAGGTTTGAACGCTATGGAGAAGGCCAACGCATGGACTACATTCTAAAGGCTTCAGCTTTTGTATTGAAGGGCAATTATTTGTAAGGGGATGTGGCAATGAAAATTCTTAGATATACCATCAAAGTAAACTCGTCATCTTTTAAGGAACTCAGGTTTTATGATCACAAAATATCTTTATGCTGAAAGTACCAAACGAAACTACAGCAGAGCTGAAGTATATGTATATATTTACCAAAACCCTATTTCACCTAACTTATACATTTATTTTTAGCTATACTTTCTTCATAAAGCCATTTTAAATTGATTGAAAAGTATATGTGACAATTTTGCCCTGTTTTAATTATGTTGCAACATTCTGGTGCTCACTACAAGGAGGAGATTCAAAACTACCACAGGAAAAATTATTATAAAAAAATTTCAGCCACTTTGCTATTGGCTTCATGGACAAGTACCTCCTGTTGAATTTGGGTAACCAAAAATCTTATACTTATTTATTTATTTATTTAAAAACCTTTTCTCTCTTGTCGCAATCATTTTTGCAACTAATTCAATTTAAGTTTGACTTTAGTTTGATAATCTCACTGAGGAGATTAGTTTGTGGCCATGTTGGGAAGCAGTTGGGCAAGTAAGTTAAAGGGCACAGGTGGTGGCCCCACGACTTCCACAGTTTGCAAACGCCGCAGTGAATCTGGCAGATTAGACAAAAACAAAAAACTAGTGGTTACCATTTCATCAGAATTTTAGCTTGGCAGGCGTGATGCAACCAATACATCAATAAGCCGCACTCTCAACCACTTTTGTCGGTGGAATATGGAGTACAGGTGTTCCTGGATAATCAGCAGATGGCGTTATAGGAAAAGTTTTGTGAGGATGTACACATTCATATCCTGACCGCGGTGTACATCGCACCTCATTCCATGTCACATGGTTGACTGGATCTAGGTTTTGAGAGCAAGGAGGCAGCGGACAAAGCTGCTACAGTGCACGTTGTAATAGACCTCCCTGGCGGGCAGCGGGTCATTGAAACTAAGCGCACCAGATGGACAAAATCCAACCAAATTTTTCTTACTTTCGACTTTCTGCCCACTATGGCCAAAAGCGCCATACTAGAACAACACCTGAAGGCTGGGCTCGCTGTATATGGCGAAATACAATACTTCAAAATGCAACATTTTACACTGATGCCACACCTGTGCACCGGCAAAGCTATTGCAGTCCTAACTCAAACTGAGGAGATAGCGAAGGATCTAACCTAAATCCTACACTCCACTTATGTCAATATCGAGGGGCATATCACCAACCCTTTCTGAGTAACCGTGGACAGCGCACCTCCCATCTGCACCCATTGTGATGCGTTTGGCCACAAGGCACACGCCTGCCCCTCCAAGGAGGGCATTACATTCCAAGAACATCTCTCAGCGGCCATGAACAATGGGGCGACCCACTATGAACCAACCACCAATACAAAGGGCATCTTCCCGTGGGGAGCACAAGGTTGCTACTTAGTAGTGCACCATATATCCCCACAAGAGCGGAAGAAGGCCAAACAGGCCCGCAAGGTGGCGGCCAAGGAGGCGGCCAAGGTCGCCTCCACTATCCTGTCCTCCCAACTCCAGGAGGACATTGAGACTTTCGCAGTGAAAGCAGCTCAGGAATCTCTCATCCAATCATATTAGGAAGCCCAAGCCAATTGGGCTTCCCAAAATGAAGATCCAATGGGCGAGTCAATTTCACCTGACCCATGCGCCCAAGCCTCAATTGGAACCAATTTGGTCTCCAACCTACAGGAAAAAGATTTTTAATCAAGCATTGGTGCACTGAATTGAGCGCACCGCAAAAAACTTGTTCTGCAGTGGGGAAACCAAAAGCAAAGGCAAAAGCCAATGTGAACCTGACTGTCAAAGTTTTATTCTTCTGACTACAATGCTGCACACACCCGAGGCACTGAGAAGCGCCATGATGATCCTGAGATGGCTGAGGGGCCCAGGTGCCCTTCCCCTTGCACCTAAGGTGCAATGGGGGGAGCATTTACTTTAGGGACGTTGAACATAACCAGACTCAAGGCCTCGCCATCCCGGGCTAGGAAACTGGGTTTTTTACAAAATAAATTACCCGTGGACATCCTGGCCATCCAGGAGTCCCACTGTCCACGCGGTTCTGAGGATAAATGTAAATCCATGCTCCTCCCCTCCCTGTCCTTCTGGTCTGAGTACTGAGGGGTGCTTGTTCAAAAAAACAATTTTTTCAAATTTTATATCTAAATCCTTCCTTAATGGCTGAGTCCTCATTGTCAAATTTTTGTGGGCTGACGTGGTGCATGCTATCATCAACATTTACGCCCCAACCTGTGCACGAGAGCGTCAGGAATTTTTCTCATTGGTCAAATCCCTTCCATTACCCCCTGACCCTTTTGTAGTTGGTGATATGAACTGTTGGTTGAACCTGCCCACCGACCGCTGGCCTTCCTCATCTTCCCCGCCACAGGGTCACATAGAACTACGCGTCCTCAAGGCCACCCTAGGGTTGTTTGACACACTGCCAAGTCATATTCTGCTGCTCAAAAACATGTCGCGCCCACACTTCCACAACGGCCAGTTAAGGTCCATGTCCCGCATCAACCTTATCCTTGCGCCATTGCAATTTTTGTACCCAGATTTCCTATTTCCACACGTTGAAAATTGATTTCTCCAATCACAGGCTGGTCTCGATAACCTTCCACCTACCTGACCCAGTGGCTCAGGCTCCAGTATGGGTCAAATTTCGCCCAGCTGAACTCGCGTCACCAAGTTTTTTACATGGATGGAATATGCAACATCAGCATAGGAGTTTATCATACTGTTTCACGCTGACCCAATATCCACCTGGTCGACCTTCAAAGCAGACACAATCTGCCAGGCTCGCCACCTCTCCTCCCAACGCTCATGCTCCACCTCAGCAGTCATCTCGCGCGCTCTGGTGAAGCTGGCCCACCTGGAGTCCAACATCCCAGCCAAGGGCTACAGCCCTGCTTGGGGCCGTAAGTGGGTGGAAACAGCCACCCACCTCAACGCGCTTGAGTGGCAACACAAACATCAGGTTTGTGTTCAGTACAGGGCTAAACACATTACAGAAGCTGACATGTGCTCCACTTACTTTTTCAAAAATTCTTCACACCGCGCCAGAGCTTGGCCTTCACACAGGTGCATAGGCCAGATAATTCCATCGCAGATATGCCGGCCTGAAGTGGTGATCAAGATACAAAAGTATTACTCTGAGTTGTACTAATCTGAACCAATTCCGCCAGTTGAAATGGCAAATTTTCTCAATAGTGCTCACATCTGCACCATTTCCTGATTCCTGGAGCTAATATTATGATTACCCCAGATGAAATCTGGTCCGCCATCCGCGGTGCACCAAACAGGAAATGCCCTGGCCCTGATGGCATTCCTTACGAGTTCTATAAGAAGTACTTCAATTATTTATTCCCACTGTTGCTTGCCTCCCTTAACCAGAGCCTTTTGGAGACGCGCCTCCTACCAGGAGGGAAAGAGGCCTACACCATTACGCTCTTCAAGAAAGGGGATAAGCTTGACCTGGCCAACTGGCGCACCATTTCTCTAACAATCATAAATACAAAAATTTTAACTAAAATCATGGCTAACCATCTAGGGATTGTTGCCTCTGCTACCATCTCCCCAGAACAATTCAGTTTCATACCTAGAAGGTCAATTTGGGACAACGTGCACTCTTTGGCTAACGCCTGTCAGTCCACGGCCTCTAGGGGCACTTGTACTTTTAGACCAGCAGAAGGCCTATGATAGAGTAAACTGTGAATACCTCAGAGCCTGCCTCCATCATTTCCGCTTACCCCATCGCTTCATCAACCGGGCGATGATGCTTACGGAATCTGCAACAATGGCAGTGCGTGGCCCTGGCTTTCTCACGGAAGTAGTCCTCCCTTAAAGGGGCCTACGCCAAGGGGACCCCCTCAGTCCACTCTTATATAACTTCAGCCTTGACCCACTTCTTTAGAATGTAAATGCCTGCCTTACTGGGAACCATGTGCAAGGCCAAGCCCCAGTCAAGATGTCGGCATTTGCTGATGATTGTGTGGTAGGGATGTCTAACAATCATGATGCACGCGCGCTTGAAGCTCTTATCCAGGTTTACTCCCAGGTAAGTAATGCTGCATTGAAACGCCTCCAAAACCGAAATCATCCTCCTTGGCCAGTGTCAAACCCGCTGGGCATCAGCGCCCTGTTTCCAGCCCGGCCCATCTGCTAGCACAAGCGCTTGCTTACCCTGCCCATCCCACACCACCCGACTTGTGCTCCCCTTTGTGCCGCTCACTACCATTGGGACAGTCCGCTATTTGGGTGTGGTTAGAGGCAGGAGTGTATGCCTCAGCAGTGATGGAAAGCCATATTCTGGACAACGTGATGAGCGCATCGCCTTCCTCAGAGCCCACCCTACTTCCCTTACTGGCAGGGTTGTACTAGCCAACTCTATGCTCCTCTACAAAGTTTGGTTTGAGGCCCACGCCATCGCCTTCTCCCCAAGTTTCTTCAAATCTCTGTATGCCCTTCTGCAAGGGTGGCTTTGGTCAGGCCGCCCACCACCAGTGCGTCTTAAGGTTATGTTTGGCCCTCGCCATAGTGGTGGCATGGGCCTGCTCGACTTTGAGGCCCATGCTGCAAAGAAATGGGCACCAGGATCACGGCTGTTACCATCCCTACACTCCTGTCCCAACATTGGTCCCGTGCAGCCCGCTCCAACTTCTCCCGCGCCCTGGGCCTTGCTAATCCATCGCACCCTCACTCTTTGATGAAATATCTGGCTTCCCGCCCTTTGGCCGCAGGTCCCCATGGAACTGCAACCCACTTTAAACAAATCCTTCTCTCCATGCGGAGTGCTGAGTGGAAAATTTGTATCCGTGGACACACTGCCCAGAGGGGGCGCCCCTATCCTCAGTTCACACAGGAGGTACAGGGGCTACCAATTCTGGACGGATTGATACCCACAAGGCCCCATGTCCTTTCCAGGGTGGACTACCTGGACATGATGGACATCCCTTATTCCCTTGAGACCCAGAATACAATTTGGAAATACGCCCACCACTCTCTGCTGATGCCTCAACTCAATTCCCATGTGTGGCGCTGCTTGAGGCTGGTGTACCGTACTACTGAGCGCTCTAACATTTTACACTCATCCTGCGTCGTGTGTGGCCAGTATGGAACGCTGTTTCACCGCCGGAGAGAAGTGCCCTACCTCTAAAGCGATATGGCGTGAGGTGCAACGTCTGCTTTGCCAGGATCAGACACATCCCTTCAGTTTGTCTAGGGATATGTTTGCTTTTTCTATGGGCTCCCCTCTTCCACCCTCCCTCCATGCTCTGGTGGTTGCAATCTCCATGTGGACTATCCACACGATTGTCTTGGATGCCATTGCAGGCTCCACCCCCACCCTCCCAGAAGCTGTACACCGGTTCTGGTCCCACTTAGTGAAACACTTTCAAGCGTGGATGTTTGGATACCTTCCACTGCGTCACCATCAGTTGGTCTCCTCCTGGTTCTCAGTTTGGCTCATCAACTCTGACCCCTTCCTCCACACGTGCTCAATCGTGGCTCCAGCCCCTTTACACGTTCCCCCTCCTCCCTGTAGTGGCGTTCCCGCTGGCAACAGGAGATAGCATTGATTCTCTGGGGTGCCCCCTGTTACTACATTTCATTTTCTTCATGTCTTATCGGAAATATCTGTCCCCTGGTCAGCTTTCCCCGCAATAAATATGTTATTTATTTATTTAATCTTATAATTACATTATTTTGTAAATACAAAAGGTTATCGTTTATTATGATAGATTGAGCGCAAGGACCACTATTATATAGGTAGTCACTACAAATTTGGATTGATTTATTAATAAATCTACTGGAGCCTTCCTTTTTGATAATCTACAATGGTTTATTGAATCTTTAATCTCATGGCGCACTCTCTAAATTCTATCTATTTATCCTTGTTGGACAATTGCAAGTTCAATATTATAAAAAGAGCATTTCAGATGAAAGTAATGTTAAGATCGGCTAAAAGACCCTACCAAATTCTCAGTTGAACCCTTCAAATTGGGGTAATACTTTATAAATAACTTCTCGAGCAAATAGTTCAGATTTGGGAAGCAGGGTTATACCAAATCGTTGGCAGAATCAAGGGAGCCATTCAGAGGTCCCATCCCATCTATTAGCTAATGCAGTTTAACCTACATCTCAGAGATCTACTTCTTTTATAGTGTTGGAGTGGGTCCTGCAAGGTGCTAATATTTTCCCAACCATTGATTGGGGTAAATATATTGAAACTTTACCTAATGGACTAGTCCTACCTGCTACTGACCATCCATTGGTCATTCCGTCCCAGTGAGGAAATTTTAGATAGCTCTGATAGATCAAAACCGCATATTGCTAGTTTTGAATGCACTAAGCTTATACCAATTTTTCCGTCCCACTCACTTTGAGCTTCCATACACTTTAAATACTAAGCACCAATTTATTACTAGAGTTCGCTTCTTTAACCTCCCTGTAGCGACTAATAAAACTGATATAAAAATTAATACTTTAAGTTACTTTATTTTTACTTTACTATATCTGGTCGAATAACCTCCTAATAATTATATATCCCTGCAGTAGAGAATTGTACTTCTCCTGCAAATATTTATTGGAGTTTAGGTAAAAAAGCACCAGCGAGCAATACCAAAGTCCTAAAAGTCAACAAGTGGTGCTCACTACAGTGGGTAGTACACCACAAAACACTTATCCAAAAGAGAGGATGTTGGGGTAATTAACCCTCACAACCTCCCCACTGCCTCTGACCCCCAGCTTGATGCTTTGGCATGGAAGTTATCCAGCACCCAGTCTCAACTTGAAACCCTTAAACAGCGCATATGCCAAGCCTCTAATGAGGCTGCTCTAATTATTGCCAAACCTCATTTCTGAGACAAATTTACCTCAGGTGAGGGTAATATTGCCTCATTTTCTTTTTGTTTATAAGGCGATTATGGAAGGGACAACCAATCCCTCAAAAAAATAAAATACATCCTCCCTGCCTCAGCCACTCCACCCAAGAGGTGATGGTATCTTATATGTAACCCTTAAAACTTGGGCTGAGGTAAAAAAGCGCTCATTGAGGAGTTTGGATCAGTGCAGAGCTTGTGAAGACAGAAACAGGCATTTATGTGCCTTAGTCTGAAAGAGGGAGAGTCAATCACCTCTTTTAGTGAGCAATCTATAGTAAAGCTTAACCTCTGTTGTTGGCCAAAATGCTCCCTCTTAACGATGCTATTGCTGCAGTTTTGGATGGATTGGAGTCTCATCCCTCTTTGCAATGCATATCTATGCCATCAAGCGCTCATCAAAAACATATGGGATATCAAGGAGACCTTGTTAGTGGTGGCTGACTATTATGAAAGGGATACTATGCAAGGAGCTCTGAGGCGAGAATCCACTATAGCCCCTCCAACCTCTTTTATGGCTATTCCCTATTGGAAAGATGCTCCCGTGGAGCTGCCACAATGAGATGATCATCCCCCATGTGAAGATTGCAGATGATACTAGCAGTGACGGGGCAGCGCTCCCCTACATCTTCAGCTCCCAAAGTGCAGCTGGTGAAGTTGGCTATCACTTTGCCCTGTTCTTCTCCTTCGTCAGAGCGGCCTTCTAAAGCGCCTCAATTGTCACGTTCCACATGGCAATATTTCTATCCCCCGTGATCTCATCTGGCCATCTCTAGTTCAAAACCTGCAGCCTTGGGGCAGCCCAAACCCCCTACTTCAAAGGCTAACCATAGAGACGTAAAAAATACAGCGTCTATTAAAAAAGTTAACCAGGTAATTATTCAGCCCCAGGACCTCCCTTGCAACAAGGAAAGCCCTGACCTTACCTCCCAACCAATGGAATCCTTGATATTCATTGAGAAACCCTCTGACGTCGAATTTGAAGGGGGTTATGAAGATGTCAGTCACTATGTCTTAGGAGCCCCAGGTGGAGTGGAGATACCTGACAGGTTAAACCTTGATAGAATGGACATGGCTAGGATCTCCACCAAATGTTAGGGGTTTTGAGGTCATTGACTACTGCCAGTGATGCTGACCAGTTTGTTGCCACCTTGTTATGCTCAAAAAAGTGTGTTCATACCTTGCAGTCTATCCAGGAGAAATAACCAGAGACTGCCAAACGACTTACCTCTACTCTCCATTTAAAGGAGGTCCTCGATCTTTCCCTCAACTTGGGTGGAAACTTAACCAAAGTGGAGGTCATCATCAATGGAGTGCAGGTTAGGGCTATCCCCAACACTGGGTCCCCAGTAAACATTGTGTCATCAGAACCCATTAAAAAACAAACAGGCCTCTGACTTCCACTACACTCAAGAATTTGGGACTGCAGGCCCAAACAACCCCCACGCCATTTGGGCGTACTCTTCTCTGCACATCCGTTTTGGGAAGCTCATCTTGTCAGCTCAAGCGGTGTTCATAACTAACAATACCTATGATCTACTCAGTGGTACCCAGTTCATTATTAAATATGAAAAGATTATTAAATTGAAGCAGGGAATCTCTACCTGCTTAACTATGAGGTTCCCCTGATTTTGACCAAAGTGGAACTTAATAAAAAGAATTAAGTTTGCACTGTTGATTATCCCTCTTCCGTTTTATCCCTACATTATAGCACATCAGGACGAAGTACAAAAATGTTGCCTCAATCAGTGGACGCCCTAGAGGGCATCGCTTTCTATGCTTATGAAGAGGTGATTATCAAGACTGTAGAACAAAAAGTAGTTGACACAAAGATTACCGTACAAATCTGATACAACTGCCTACTGCACCTAATTAGCATTGATGGAGTGATCCTTTGGAGCCGGATTTTTGCCAAGTGTGATAGACCCCACCTACAAAAGGCCTATCAGCCTCCTGCTAGGAAATCTCACCAAGAAGAATTTGGACATAAGAAAGCATAAGGGGATCGGAAGAGGCATGCTGATTCCCCTTGAGGAAATAAAGCAAGTTCATTGTATTGGATCTATGGCGGATATGGGTTTACCTGACGGCCAGTCTTTATATACCCTACTATAATTCATTTCTGATGAAATAGTCACAGCTGAGGTGGATAAAGTATCACCCTGCTCGAGGCCTACAGAGACATTTTCTCCAAATCTGACACTGACTATGGGCAAATGAAGGGTTGAACTCAAATGATTGATATTGGGGAGGCTTGACCCATCCACTCCAAACCCTACCAAATATCAAAGGTTGAGGAGCTACAGATTCAGATGGAGCTCACACATTCACTGGACTCTGGGTTGCTAGTGCCTTGCCAAAGACTTGGTCATCCACTCTCCTATTGATAAAAAGAAAAATAGAGGTCATCAGGTAGTGATGGACTACTGCACACTTAGCAAACTCACCAAAAAGGATAGTTACCCTATCACCCGCATTGATGACACTATGGCCCAACTCTCTGGGTATAAATTCTTATATGCCATGGGCTTGGCTAGTGGGTACTGGCAGATGGACATTTCTCCACAGGATCAGGAGAAGTGCGCCCTTATCTGCAGCGAGGGTTTGTTCCAACCCATTCAGCTACCTCATGGTTGTGTAATGCGCCTGCTTCTTTTCAGCGGGTGATGGTTCACATTTTCCAAAACCTTGGCTGAGCTGTGTGGTTGTTTACCTCGATAATATCATAGTCTTCTCCAAGACGTTCAATGAGCATCATACGCACCTAAAGGAGGTGTTTCAACATTTGCGGGCATCTAACATCAAACTAAAGCCCTCCAAGTGTACTTTTTTCCAGAAGAAGCTGGATTTTCTTGGGTACGCCATCTCACAAGATGGGATACAGCCTCTAAAAGGTAAAGTAAAAGCAATATTAATATGCCAGCTCCAAAAAATCCTTCACGACATTCAGGTATCCTTGGGAATGATGGGGTATTACCATTAATCCATCCCAAAATTTGCCCAGCTCAGCGAACCCCTCGCCTGCCTCTTGCTAGAGACATTCCTTTCCATTAAGGTGCTGAACAAAAATCCCGTTTGAGACCCTGAAGTAGTTGCTGCAACAAAGGCCAATCTTTCGTCACCATGACTATGACAAGCATTTCATGTTGTTCACAGATGCCTCTGACTATGCCGTTGGATCTAACTTGCCCCAGTTGGATAAAAATGGGGTCAATCGTCCCATGTCCAACTTCAGCAAAATGCTTTCAAATGCTGAGTGCAACTACAGCATCACTGAGTGGAGTGCCTGGATGTCCTGCTTTCTGTCAAATACTACCGCCCTTTTCTCTATGTAACTTCATTTAAAGTGTTTAACGACCACGCCTCTTTAAAGTGGTTACAAAATATGAGAGATCCCACAGGGCGGTTGGCTCGCTGGACTCTTAAGCTCCAGCACTACGATATGACTGTAGAGCATTAAGCTGGAATGCGCCGCATGAACGTTAATGAGTTGACGCAGCAGCCTGTCCTTCACCTTGACAATCGTGAAGCAGAGAGGCTGCATGACCTCTTAATGACTCCTGACGCGTGGGCTGATGAATATGAACCAGTACAGAAAATGCTAGCCCGCCACCCCTGCAACACATAGGTGGAAAGCGGGATGTTATATAAGAAAGTTAGAGTAAATTAGTTGCCCCATCTTCATCCGTCAGAGCGAGTACCTGTAATCTTATAGTCTCACACTATCATGGGGCATGGCGGATTATGCAAAACCTACGAGTGGGTAAAAGAGCGGTACTACTGGGAGGGCATCATGGAAACTATAACTGAAGTCTTGGATTCATGACAAACCTGTAAAAAACAATCCAGCCTCAAAATCCAATATTTGTATCAACTTACGACGCCCCAACAACTCATTCACATCATATTGTGGTCATGGTAGGTCCTCTCCCTCAAACTACAGGTGGAAATCTCTATATATTTGTCATAATTAATCTTTTCACCAAATGGATTGAAGCTGTTTCTCTCCCCACTAAGACTGATAAAGCCACGGCCACCTTCTTACACCAGTACATCTTCACCTGGCATGTGTTCACATGTCCTCCTATGTGACAATGGGAAGATTTTTCTCTTTAGTGGCTAAGATCCTTGCCACCTCCATGGGAGCTCAACAACTCTTCTCGGCCCCCTATAACCTATCCACAAATGACTCTGTAGAAAGCGTTAGCGGAACCCTGGTCTCAATACTCTGCAAAATGGCCACTTTAGACCCTCTCCACTGGGATCTTTACTTACCCAGTGCCCTCATGGCTTACCATATTAGCTAACATCACATCCTCAAGATGTCCCCTTTCCATGTGTTATATGGGTGAGAACCTGAAATGCCAGCATTATTAGCCAAAGATATCTTCTCTGACAGGATTGACCCTTAACAAGCCATGAAAAAGTTGGCCCAGCACATCATCCAATTACAGTCCAAGACTAGGACTAATTTTGCAAAAATTGTCACTAAAGAAGGTCAAGTTGCTAATGAAAGCTGGGCCCCACTTTCATCATATAAGTATCAGACTTGGTGCTGTATTACTACAATCAAATCACTCTTAGGAGTGAGAAGCTTACGTCAATCTGGGAGGGACCTTTTGTAGTCACATATAAGTAAGGGGATGAATATTCCATCAAATCGTTGCTTCTGAAGTTACCATCAACTGGGTCCATGCCCAGTTTTTATATCTTTACTCACCCCTTACACTCTTGAAGGGGTAATGTCAGACAATTGCAAGTCTGATATTGTAAAAAAAATTTTGGATCAAAGTAGCGTAAAGATTGGCCAGAAGAACCTGGCTTCTGGTGAAACCCCTCAACTTAATGTATTACTTTTTAATGCTTCTCAGACAAATAGCCCAAGTTTGGGTAGTCAGATTGCACTAAACATTTAGCAGAATTATAGAGTCCATCCAAGGTTTCTCCCCAGCCACTTGCAGATTTCCTCACACACCTAGCGGAGACCACCCCTTTTATAGGGTTGGAGGGGTCCCAAAAAGGTGCAAAAAATTCCCAACAGTTGATTGGTTAAATAATAAAAGTTCACCCAATAAACTAGTCCTACCTGCTACTGAACCTACATTGGCCGATCCATTTAACCAAGGCGAGTTTTAGTAGCTCTGATAGGTCAAAAGCATCTATATCTAAATTGAGATGCACCCAGCTTACACTGAATTTCCCATCCAACTCACTTTAAGCTTTGATATTCTTTAAATACTAAGCACTAATTTATTAATAGGGTTTGCTTCTTAACCTCTCTGCAGTGACTAATAAAACTGATATAAAAAAATCAAAACTTTTAGTTAATTTATTTTTATTAATTTTTCTATCTTGTCAATAACTCCCCGATAATTATTTATCCCTGCAGTAGAGAATCGTACTTCTGCAAATATTTGTTGGAATTTGAGTGAAAAAGCACCAGCGAGCAATACAAAAATCATAAATTCAACAATCTTTAACGCCTGAGAATCATCGTCTAAATTACCTTAATATTAGTTTCTTACTCTTTTGACCACACCCGTGTATGATAACCTATAATAGGGTCCTATTTCAACAAGGCCTTCTGCTGGAATTTAGTTGCAATTGGCCTAGTGACTTTGTTAAAAACAATTAAGCCTAAGCACAGCTTTCTTAATCTAAATTTAGTATTACGCCTTATGTTTTCCAGTCCTAACTTCTTCTTGGTATTCAGAAATTGCACCAAAAAGATCTTAATAAAATGAGAAGAGCTTATCTAAGAAGGATGGTCATGTGTAAGAGATCTTTTTCCAGAGGGGAGCTATGTCCAGTTACTAGAATAATATTTGAAGAGTGAGCCATTTAGCCACTGGAAGCATAAGATACTACAGTTTGTTCATTTGGTTGCTGAGATAAACCCTATTATTTAAAAAGGTTTTTTAGTATCTTTGTTTAACCCAGTTACTGTCCTAAAACAATACTAGGTTGTTTTGTTTTAGTACTTGTGCAGCTGAAAGACGACGCCCTAGCACCAATTACAACTCATGGTGCTCACTACAGTGGGACCATACTTTTATGATCCAAGGTTTATTTTAGGAATTTAGAAACCCACACGAGGGCTATCCTATGATGGAAGTAGTGTGAATTTCAGATGTGGAGGTGGCCACTCAAGTGGGCCAGCAAAATTATTTTGATGAAATTTAGTCAATTATGTGTGAACATAAATGCTCAAGTGGATCAATTGACTAGAATCATAATTGGACATGATTGCCAAGTAAAAGAGATAGAGGAAGATATGTATATGTATCAATGCCAGCATGACAGCCTTGATACCAACATTAATGGAGCGATCCACTCCAATTCTATAATATATCTGGAATTTGGTATCTCATGTACGTACTAAAAGCTTAGTCCCAAAAAGTCGGGTCTCTGTTATGCGAGAATTTTATTTTTAAAAGGAGAGTTTCAGGATGCTAAACATACGATTGTTAATTTTGATTTTAAGAAGCAGGTGGAACGCCACCATTTTCCAGAGACAGTAAATAAAAAGTAGAGATGCGTACTAGTTTTTTAAGTGAAGTCAAGGCAAGTAGCTTTGGAAACCTTCCACCAGAGCCTGGTTGCATAGGCACTGAGACACCTGTTATATATATTATGCCTGCTGTTTTTACATTTGTTTTTGGAGAAGGATTATCCACGACTCCCAACGCTATGGTGGATTCAGACTGGGTTATTCTCATTCATTGCCTTATTAATGAGGACATCCAGACAAGGACAACAAAGACCTTTGGGGCCAGCGACTTTAAAACTTAATTTCAATTACATCCTGTTATTTTACCAAAATTTAATATAAATGAGAATGTGCATAATTTCTCTAAAATCTTTTGAGATTAGTTTGGGCAAAGCATATGAAACCGCTAAGTTGGCAGCGGTGGTGAACTTACTAGAGTCTTAAAGTCAGGAGTTAGTTATGCCTAAACTGGAAAAAGCCAGAGTGTCCTATCTCGATGACAAGGATCTGATTGTCATGGAGTTTGGTGGCGTAGATAGTACTAACACTTGGAATGAGGAGTTTCTCAATATCCCAAAAATAAAGATGAGCATATACAAGTAACTGCAGAACGGTTCTATCTGGAGGCGCAAAGGTTAATATGACTAACATTTTTAATGACTTCGATGCTCAGATTTCATTGCAGGATGCCTATGAGCCCTATATGGATTTGTATAGGGTGTTGATACTTGTTTTGACCGAGGAGAATAACATAACCCATATGGAAAAACATTTCCATTGTTGCACCATCACTTTTGAGGCGCCTAAGCTATTTCGAGAGCCTCAAACCCAACTGCAATTAAACTAAAGTGCCAATTTGAGTATTAGCTTGGCCATATGGCCTTCATTCCCACAGGTCAGACATTGATCAGGTTACTTGTTATTTTTGAAAATCTATGGCCATAATGCCAATCATTGTCCTAATTTAGTTTAAAGTTTAATGTCATTTTGGTGAGCCCTGGCCATAAGGCGGACATAAGGAAAGTCAGGGCAGCTTAAGACTGGGATTTTCTACAACTGCTGCATTTACAAAAATCCATAGGAAGAAGAAATTGTTGGTACCACCTGTCATCAGGTCAATGAGCGTTGGTGACAAACTTCCTTCTCCAGCTCAGCTAGTGCCTGATGATGAGAATTTACTTGCTATAAACTGCACGCAGGATAATTGTGAGGCTGAGTTGGTGCAAAAATATGTACTGAAGCCTTACTTTCACCATTTTGTTAAACAATAGCTTTCAGTTTTCTCTGGCGATATTCCCCTGATTGTCAGATTCATGGGGCTGTACCTCTTGAAAGTTTAGAAAAGTCCAGCCCTCAACTAGGTCAGGAGGTTCAAAATTTTTCAAGTCAAGCAGACACTCTGGATGCCTTATAATAAATCCAGCAGATGCTTATTTCTCATAAATGCACATATACTGATATTTTATTGAATTAGCCTAAAATACATAATATCATTGACAATTGGGCACCAATTACTATTGCGTCCACTCAGCTAGCAAAGAGACTGGGTCTCATTTCTGACATTAGTCAATAGAAAATCTATGGTAACGCAGGCTCACAGACTATAACTTCTAAGGGGCGTACAGTGCATCGACGCTGAAATATGGCTCGCTGGTACTATTCACTCCTGACATTGTATTCCTTAATCAAAACTATGACTTACTTATTAGAACCTCATAATATAGACTCATAGTGTCAAAGCCAATTTTGTAAAAAAATACTTAAAAACCTTGGAAAATCAGTTAACTATTTTATATTTGAAATAAATGAGGTCCTGGCGTCTCAAACTAAAGCGTTTGTCAACTTAGTGATTAAAGACAAAATCATGCTCATAGGTTAACATTGGATTTGAGCTCATATACAGCAGTTACCCAACCAGATTGCAGTTTCTAAGGGTATTCCGCTATGTACTAATTGCGACTTAACCATTATGGCAGGTCATCAAATAGTAATGGGGACCAAAATTAGTTTGAAAGTTCCACAAGGATTATATGGTAAGATTGTTGCGCCCTATAATTGTTTTAAGTTATAAACTGTCACCGCACCTGAGGTTATTCTCCCTGACCATGGTGAAATCCAGATAATATTGGCTAATATGTATCCTTATTTTTGCGAAAATTAAGCGGCATCAAATTTCTTGCTTTTGTCCAAATTATAACCGTGGATGAGTTACTCAAGATTCATGATTTTGTAGATATAGATGAACTTGGCCTTGAGGGCAACGTGCCTCAATCAATTTGTGCTCTGTTGCCTCAATAATGTCTTTCTGGGATGATGGAGGATGAAAAGGACCAAGCTTTGATCCATTCTATAATGATGCTATTTTTGCTAAAGACAATTTATGATCTGGGGTGTGCCCAGTATGTACTACACCAGATCAATACTAGAAATATTCCTCCAATTCAACTTTGTCCCATTAGGCGTTTGGAGGCGGATGAAGTAGTTAATGCTGAAATCACTCAGCTAGTGCACCACAGAATGCTGGCTCCCTCCAAGAGTCATTGGGTATCTCCATTATTAATTAATAAGAAGAAGGAAGGGTCTAGTTGTGTAGTAATATATATTGCTGGAAGCTATACAAAATTACTAAAAAGGATTCCTATAGTTTGCCGTGGATTGATGATGTGCTAGACCGCTTAGTTGGTGCACAATATTTTACCCATGTATTTAATTTCTGACTATTGACAGAAGAGCTGCCCAAGTGGAGCAGGAAAATGCGCTATGATAACAGCCCAGGTCCTCTAACTAGAATACCACAGAGGCTGTGCAACGCCTGGCGACCTTTTAGTGGGCTTGGATAGCATCCTTAGCGATTTAAGAATTTCCTGCACCATCGTTTATTTAAATGATATTAACATATTTTGTTGTATGTTTACGGATCATTACAACAACAGAAGGAGAATTCCGCCAGCTTTCCAAGGCTGATTTGAAACAAGCCCATAAGTGTAATTTCATCTATGAACAGCTAGTATATCTGTGGTTCAATATTGTAAACAGGGCTTGTGGACCCAGTCAGCAATGGGGAAGCAATTGAACATTGCGCGCACAAGTAGCAAGCACAATGCACAAGTATTTCTGGGAATGATCAATCGTTACTGCTATATTGTTAAGAATTTCAGTAAAGTAATGAAACCACAGTAGCATTTTTTCAAGAGAAGAGTATTTTTGAGTGGACTGAGAACTGCTAATTAGCCTTAAATAAACTAAGTTGCACCTTGATCAAGTGACACTATTAAAATATTTTAATTTCATTAAGCCATTTAATATTCAAACAGATGCTTTTCTCAACATGGTCAAGGCCGTGTAGTCAAAATTTTCTGAAGATGAAATTGGGCACCATGTAGCTTATTGTAGCCAGACGTTGGACTTCCATGAACTAACTTTAAGGTGTTATTGAAGGAGTGTCTGGCCTTATTTAAACATGTAAAACAATTTTGGGCTTACAATCACAGAGTACATTTCACTGTGGTAATTGAGCATTCACTCTCCACTGATTACAGAATTTCAAAGGAGCCAATAGGGCGGTTGCCTAGGCGTTGATGTTACAAGTATATGATTTTGAAATTCAGAATCATAATGGCAAAAAGCATCAAAACGCCAACGGTTTAGTTGCTTGCCTACCACAACCTAAGATGCTGATGTGGCAGATAAGTTGATTAATAAAATGCGAACTAAAAAATTTGGTAATGAACCATCAGAAGTTATGAGCTTTTTAGAGATAATACTGAACACTTTTGTTCAAATGGTAGACTTTACAAAGTCATCATTAGTAACAAATTTGGATACTTGGCATATGGGACAAAGTGATATTTTTATTTGGCCCACAAGTCGATGGGACATGGAGTTTTTAGGAAATTTATGAGCTACTAAAATAATACCACTACCACTAATCTAAGAATTATGAAGCTCATGAAATCCTCCTGTGTTATAAGGGATGTCAAGTGGATAGCCCTTACAGAAAAGCCACATCTTATCAATTAATTAAGCTAAGATTTTCTTGACACACCATTTATATAGATTGGTAGGGTGTTGGGCTTTTTGCCCATATTCCCAGCCTGCTAGATTAATGGGAATCGCTAGGGTCAATTCCCTAATATGAGATAAATTGGAAATTGGTGGACCCTAGTTTTAGAGTACCTATGTTTGGAGGATTTTAGGATATTTATCTGGTCATATCCATCAGGGATCAATCCGGACAAATGCTTAAGATCTCATCAGGCGCAGTTGTCAATGAAATAGGAGCAACTGATAGTGATTAGCTATCAGGTGTACCGATTGGGAATGGTTAGGTTTCATCACTGAAAGATTGGGAATGAGTAGTAAGTTGCAAGGCGAGTGATGCCACCTGCAACTATCAAATCAATCAGTTGGTTTTTGACCTGCCTTAATGGGTAATGAGTCCCATTACCTAATCATGAGGCTAGCCAAATATGGTTGGTTCTCTTGGATCAAGAGGAAAACGTTAGGGACACGTTTTCTTACTCTTTTGTTTAGGTCTTGAGGATGCCCAATGGCGGAATTTTAGCCAGGATGGGGAAGACCATCAGTGCTAAGATGAGGATGGGTGATTCAATGGCAACGGCTGCCATTTCATCAAAGAGAGGTATCAACGGAGGATTAGATGACTGAATCCCACTATAAATTCCCTAGAATATACTCATAATAAAAACAGTTAGATAGAAAAACAGTTAGATAATACTACAGATATACAATTCTATAGTTTTTTATATGGTATATAGTTTAAAGAGAGTAAACTATTATCAGCTTTCAATTGCTCTAGTCTTCTCAAGGATATTATTGCTGTGTGCAATAATTGGGAGACTTTTTGGGAAAAGAGTAAAGATCTGAGTGGTGATCTAGAGAAGAAAGAAAAAGAATCAGAGATTGCTGCTGACTGTGTGTTGGACCAAAGAGACTGTCACCAGGGAATCTCAGAGAAGATTGGGTTGGACAGAGCAAGGGAACGAATTTCATATTAAGACATCTCAAGTATTTTGAGTGGGAATACTGGCTGAGCGTTAGGCTGAGATCTAAGAATTCCACTCAATTATGGATAATAGTCATCATACTATGATCAACCGATGATATCATATACTATACAATGCAGATGAAGTGCACAAGAACCAAATCTGTGCATAATAAGCATAATGGGGTCGTTTTCCAATATTAACCAGAAACAATAAATTTTTACATGTGGTCTCTGGCCAACATTTCTGGACAGTTTATATATTTGGGGTGATTGATTACCCACCAAGCATGTGAGGCCAAAGCTATCAGAGACTTAATTGCCACAATTATGGCGAAGTTCATTTATAAAGATATTTTTATCGCCATGGATGCCTCCAGTTCATATTGAGAAACAATAGAACTAATTTTACTCTTGAATAATTTTTAAACTCAACGATTTGATGGTTATACGTGACATATTATCTACAACCTATCACCCTAATACCAACGGCACTGTGGAGCAAGTCAATGTTACCTTCAATGAAAGTTTAAGTAAGATAATTATGGTTAAGGCATATAACTGGAAACTTACCTTGCCTTCCACCATTTTTGCCTATGACATCTCATATCACTTACCACAAAGCATTCTACATTCGCGTTACTCTATGGAAACCAACTGAAACCTCCCCCCAATTTTGTATTCACGCATGGCTTAAGAACATATGAGCCCTTATGCTTATCTGAAGAAACAGACCTGAACATTGATTCAACTGCATTTGAAGTCTACTTTAGTGCGCTGACTCGAAAAGTTTATTCTTTGGAGCATGATAAAGAGGGATGGTGGAATTAACCATATTTATTGTGAGAAAGTTTTTTATATTATAATAACCTTGGGTTTAGACGAAATAGTAAATTGGAGCACATATGGATGGGCCCTTTTTAAGATTATATAGAAGACTTGCTGATTCCTACATTCTGAAGGATCCTGCTAAGGGTCACCTTATTAACCAGGTGCACGCTAAGTTCCTTAAAAAAATACCAGCAGCATGCCTGCATAATGGGCTTGAGTTCTCAAGGAATCTTTAGACCCCATTCATCTTTGTCCCCTGATGTCTAGTCAAGTGGAGAAAATGTTGGAATTGGTTTGTCCAGCCATCTGATATTATAACTTATTTAATCTTATAATTACACCTATATTTAAATACAGGAGTTCAATTGATTACTATTAAGGATTAAGTCTGAGGCCCATCGATTTATAAGTAGTCACTACAAATTTGAATCAATTTACTGACAATAAATCTTCAGGAGCCTTTTTTTCTGATAATCTACAGTAGTTAATTGCAAAAGCTTTTCTTACCGCTTGGCTACATTATGAGCGAATTTAATAAAAATCATCTCTTAATTTATATCACCACCTACATCATATCAGTTTTCCATTTATGTCAGCGAATCCACCACCTATTGCCCCAGCGTGGGGCAACAGCACTCCAACTGCTAGAATTTTCGCCCAGCAGGCAAATGCGTGAAAGCTGGTTCATCCAGTCCTCCTAATGCATTGGGCCAATTTTTCTCTCAAGGGACTTATTATTACACTTAGCATGAGTCCACCCAACCCACCCCCACCCACTTGCCCTACCCCAATCCAATATTTACTTTTGTCTCTGAGTCAAATATGGGCATCTCTTCCCATATGCTGACAAAGCAATAATTGAGATGGCAATATCCACGTTTTCATCAGCAGGATTTATTGACTTCCGCCCTTATAAGGGCTATTTTGATATTAGTTTTCCTTCTGAAGAGGACGCAGATGCTGCAGCAACTACGCCCTTAATATATAAAAACACACCTATTACCACAACCTGTACATGTCTCCCCAGTGACACCATAATGGTGGTGACCTTGTAAACCTTCCTTCTCACCTTACCCCTCAAACACTCTATGAAGAATTGATGATGGGGCTGTCCAAATATAATGCAAACCCCATCCTCCACTTCCTGGTCCCAAATGGAGCTGAGCGGTTAGCGGCACCACAGGCAATGGCCACCATTACCCCCCACCAGCCAACCATAGCCCAGCACGTCCCCCACGTGCCCATATCCCATCTGCACCAGATCACTTCTTTTGGGCTTGCATTGACAAAGGCCGCACCGTTTGCCCCCTCTTCCATGAGTTGGATCATTCCAAAAAATGTAGCTATAAAACAAAACAAGCGGAATCCGCCAAGCCCACACATGAGGCCACACAAACAGAGTTTGAGTTGGGATTTTGGCTTCCCCATTCCCTCCAGCTGAACGCTCAAAAATCAGCAAAACCTTTGCAACCCAAGCCCAAGACGGTTTAATTTCTCACAATATACCCAATCAGGAGCAGGTTTGGACCCAGATTTAATCCAACCTATTTCATGCCCCAAAATTACCCAACCAAAACCACATCCCTCCGAATCAATCATGCTCAACCAAAGTCCCTGGGACTTATTGGATGAATTAACTGAATCTATAGAAATTTTCCCACCTCCCGACTTTCCAATTAATTTAGAACCATATCTACTTTCAGATTTTGATGCCCCATTCCCACCCAAGAAATATGTCCCCAAACCCACCGCTACCCCATTCTTGAGTGACCATCAACTTTATGAGGCTACAGTGGTTTCTCCTGATAGCCGCTATCTCTGCAAAGCCATGTCGCTCTCTGTCACTGAATTTAATGAAGGGCTACATTTAATTAATTACCCCGCCAATTTCCCTGAGGTTGCAAAAGGGGAAATTGAACGATTAAGGGAAACTGCCACCTCTTCTATCAAGCAAGTTGTTGCACTGGAAGAATTTTCCCCCACCACACGCATCACCAGAGCCAATATCACAAAATTTTCCCAGCTTCCCAATGCATGCATACAAGCTGAACACCATGTTGCTTTTCCTGAAAGCTATGCGCCAGTCCCAGATTGTTACCAAAGAACTTAAAATTTTCTGTTTTTCCTTGACCCACATCATGTGGATGCCCCAACCCCTTTGCTCTCAGCTTTGATTTGCCTCTTCGTTCATGAAGATGAAATCAATAATCCGCCTGATCCCCCTCCCCTCCTCCATGGTGGGATAAGCAGTTCATAACTGCTACACCTGGTAGGTTAATTTTTATTTTGTTTCAGTGTCTCGCCACTCATTTAGGGCGTTTGGTTTGTGTTTTGGGTTGTTATTTTGTATTGGTAATGTCGGCCCCTTGGTCAGCTTACCTTAATAAAATTTAAAATTACAGCAGTTAATCACGTCCTTAATTCCCGTGGTGCACTCTTGATTTAATCCATTTATCCTCAACGCCATGGACTCAGCGTCTCAATTACCTTTATATTAGTTAAGTACTCTTTTGCCCCACACTAATGTAAAATAGTTGATACTAGGTCCTCTATAAGTAAGGCCTTCCACTGGAATCTCATTGGCAATTGGCATAGTAATTTTTATGGAAATAATCTACGGCTAAGCATTTGCTTATTTGATCTAAATTGGGTATTATGCCACATGTTTTCCAGTCCTAAGTGCATCTTGGTAGTCATAAATTACACCAAAAAGATCTTGGTAAATGAGAAGAGCTTATCTAGGAATGATGGTCATGTGGAATGGGATATTTTTCCAGATGGGAGCTACGTCCAGTTTACCAAAAAGAAGAGTAGAAAGTGTGAGCTGGTTAGCCGCCAGAAGTTTTGATATTACAGTATGTATATTTGGTCGCTGAAATAAGCCCTTTTATTAATTAAAAGGTTTTAAGTATCTTTGTTTTACCACAGTACTGTCCTCAAACAGTACTTTGTTGTTTTTTGTTAGTAGCTGTGCAGTTTAAAGATGACGCCCTAGCGCCGATATCAACATCACATCAACCCTTGGACTTAGAAGAATCCAACAGGGACCATTTCCACATCAGCAGCTTGTATAATAAGGATAATGACACTCATAATATTAAGCTTTTTATCACAGGGATGTGTAGCCTCCAGTCCCTATGCTGGATGGCTAATGTACCTCCCAAACATGTCAAGGAAGTCATGGAATTGCAACTCTGTGAGAACCACTTTCAGATACTAGGGTATCAGGCATAGTAAAAAGAAAATAATTCAGACAAACAACTTGAGAGAATTACTAAGTAAGCCTATTAGGGACTTAGAGTAGACCCATCAATATACTCTATGGATTAATTTGAATCAATGATACATTAGCCGGTGCTAGAACATCATCTCAGGTTTGACTCATGGCCTCAATTCTCCAGGAGAGAATATTAATTATATAAAGTAAATTTTACTTTGAGACATGAGGCAACAACTCCATCAAATAGCTCATGATGCTACAAATTGAACAGTGCCCTCAAAAGGGTACAAATCTGAAACCAGCCAAAGATCTACTAAAACAAAGTCTCATTTTTGAATGGGTACTCAGAACGCATTTCTCACCAATAAAAATTTAGGCTACAAGTGGGAGGATACCCCAGTAGTAGAGTATGGACTCAATGACCACTGCCTCCTGAGTTCATCCTGGTAGATGACTTTGGGTAGAGGACAAATTATGACTGTGTTGGCGTTGCGCACCAATGCCCCAAACTGAAAATAGCAACTAGCTAGGCGATTCATGATGTTCCTGGCTTATCATACGCCACGTGTAAAGGTTTTCTAGGGTTTATCTTCCTTTCCCATTCATTTGATCTCCCCTTAATTAGTGCAGTATTATCCCCAGGTCATCCCACATTGAATAAAACAAAAATTTAGGCTACAAAAGCATCCATGAACCTGGAAGCGTACCTAATGAAGAACCTCTATTCAAATATTTCCCTTTTTATTATCATTGTTGACCTACCAACCTTTTCATCTAATGCATAAACCATATCTTAAAGCGGCCTTTTAAAGCGCACGTCATAAGTATGAAATTTGGCTAAAAACTTGATATAATAAGACCTAAATTATTTTATTTATTGCGGGGAAGGCTGACCAGGGGATGGACACTTCCAATAAGACATTAAAGAGAACGAAACATAAAAGGAGGGCACCCCAGAGAAGCTAATGCTGTCTCCTGTTGCCAGCGGGAACGCCACTACTGGGAGGGGGTATGTGTATAGGGGTAGGAACCACAATTGAGCACGTATGTAGGAAAGGGTCAGAGTTGATGAACCAAACCGGGAACCAGGAGGAGACCAACTGACAGCGACGTGGCAGGAGGTATCCAAATAAGCACGCTTGGAAGTGGTCCAATAAGTGCAACCAGAACCGGCGGACAGCTTCTTGGAGGGTGGGGGTGGAGCCTGAGATGGCATCTAAGACAATCGTGTGGATAGTCCACATGGAGATTGCGACCACCAAAGCATGGAGGGAGGATGGAAGAGAGGAGATCATTGATAAAGCAAACATATCACTAGACAAACTGAAGGGCTGAGCCTGATCCTGGCAAAGCAGATGTTGCACCTCACCCCAAATCGCTTTAGATGTAGGGCACTTCTCCAGGCGGTGAAACAGCGTTCTGTACTGGACACATATGGCACAGGATGAGTGTAAAGCATTAGAGCGCTCGGCAGTATGGTACACCCAATTCAAGCAGCGCCACACATGGGATCAGATATGAGGCTGCAGAAGAGGGTGGTGGGCGTACCTCCAAATTATTTTCTGGGCATCAAGGGAATAGGGGATGTCCATCAAGTCCAGGTAGTCCACCCTGGACAAGATAGGGGCCTCGCGGGTATCAAGCCATCCAGAATGGGAAGACCCTGTACCTCCTGGGTAAACTGAGGAGAGGGGCGCCCTCTCTGGGCAGTGTGTCCAAAAATATGAATTCTCCAAAAAGCGCTTCGCATGGAGAGGAGGATTCTCTTGAAGTGGGGTGCAGTCCCATGGGGAACAGCGGCTAAAGGGTAGGAAGCTAGATATTTCATCAAAGAGTGTGGGTGTGACGGATTGGTAAGGCCCAGGGCGTGGGAGAAGTTGGGGCAGGCTACGTGGGACCAGTGTTGGGCCAGAATAGTAGGAATGGTAACAGCAGCGATCCAGGTTCCCAGGATCTTTGCAGCATGGGCCCCAAAGTTGAGCAGGCTTATGTCTCCACTTTGGTGAGGGCCAAACACGACCTCTAGATGCACTAACATTGGGTGGCCCAACCAAAGCCACCATTGCAGAAGGGCATACAGTGACTTGAAAAAACTTGGGTAGAAAGCGATGGCGTGGGCCCCAATTGAACTTTGGAGAGGAGCATAGAGCTAGCTAGTACAACCCTGCTGGCAAGGGAAGTAGGATGGGCTCTGAGGGAGGCGATGTGTTTTGTCACGTTGTCCAGATTATGGTTTTCCATCACCATTGAGGCATACCCGCCAGCCTCCGACCACACCCCCAAATGGCGGACTGTCCCAATGGTAGGGCGCGGCACAAAGGGAAGCACAAGTGGGGTGGTGTGGGATGGGCAGGGAAAGCAAACTCGTGTGCTAGCAGATGGGCCGGGCTGGAAACAGGGCGCTGATGCCCAGCGGGTTTGATACCAACCAAGGAGAATGATTTTGGTTTTGGAGGCGTTGAGTGCAGCGTTACTCACTCTGGAGTAAACCTGGATAATGGCCTCAAGCGCGCGTGTGTCATGATTGTTAGACACCACAACCACACAGTCATCAGCAAACGCCAACATTTTGATAGGGCTTGGCCTTGCACGTGGACACCAGCAAGGCGGGCATTCACGTTTCAAAGAAGTGGGTCAAGGCTGAAGTTATATAAGAGTGGGCTAAGGGAATCCCCTTGGCGTAGGCCCATTTTGAGGGAGGACTACATCCCTGAGAAAGCCAGGGCCATGCACAGCCATTGTAGCGGATTACATCAGCAGCATCGCCCAATTGATGAAGCGAGGGGATAAGCGGAACTGGTATAGGCACTCCCTGAGGTAATCCCAGTGAGCTCTATCATAGGCCTTCTGTTGGTCTAAAAATACTAGTGCACCAGAGGCCGTGGACTGACAAGCGTTGGCCACAGTGTGCATGTTGTCCCAAATCGACCTTCTAGGTATGAAACCTAATTGTTCTGGGGAGATGATAGCAGAGGCCACAATCCCTAGACGGTTAGCCATGATTTTAGTAAAAAAATTTAGTATCAGTGTTGGTTAGAGAAATGGGGCGCCAGTTACCCAAGTCTAGCTTATCCCCTTTTTTAGTGTAATGGTGTAAGCCTCTTGACCTCCTGGTAGGAGGCGCGTTTCCAAAAGGCTCTGGTTAAGAGAGGTAAGCAACAGTGGGGATGAAAACTTGAAGTACTTTTTATAAAACTCATAAGGAATCCCATCAGGGCCTGTGCATTTCCTGTTTTATTCACCGTGGATGGCGGACCAGAGCTTTTCCAGAGTAATCAAATTCATTAGCTCTGGGAAATGGGAAATGGTGCAGATGTGAGTGCTATCAAGAAAATTCGCCATTTCGGCTGGCGGAATCAGGTCATATCAGTACAAATTAGAGTAATAGTTTTGTATCTTGATCACCACTTTGGCCAGCATATCCGCGACGGAATTGTCTGGCCTTCGCACCTGTGTGCAGGCCAAGCTCTGGCATGGTGTGAAGAATTTTCGAAAAAAGTGAGAGAGACAGACCAGAAGGAAATTGGATCAGCGTAAAAAGGTGCAGTAAATTTCGGAGATGTGGTCATGGATTCCATCCACAAGGAAAATCTTGGCAACCCATTCTGGCCGGGCAAAGTTTGCACCAAATTGGAGCCTGAGAAACTGGGTGGGGAAGGTGGAATGATAACAAAACCAACCTGTTATCAGAGAAATCGATCTTCATCATTGTGAAATGGGAAATCTGGGTACAAAATTTCAAAAGCGCATGGATAAGGTCGATTGGGACATGGACCTTAACTGGCCGTTGTGGACATGGGGGCATGACATGTCTTTGAGAAGTGGAGTATGACGCATCAGAGCATCTATCAACCCTAGGGTGGCCTTGAGGACACATAGTTCTACATGTCCTTGTGGCGGGGAAGATGAGGAAGGCCAGCAGTCGGTGGATGGGTTCAATCAACAGTTCATGTCACCAACAATGAAAGGGTCAGGGGGTAATGGAATGGATTTGACTGACAAGAAAAGTTCCCGATGTTCTCATGCATAGGTTGGGGCATAAATGTTGATGATAGCGTGCACTACATTGGCCCACAAAAAAATTGGCAATGAGGACGCGGCCACTAAGGAAGGATTCAGATGATAAAAATTTAAAATTATTGTTTTTTGAACAAGCACCCCACAGTGCTTGGACCAGAAGGATAGGGAGGGGAGGAGCATGGTTTTTCATATTTTCTCAGAACTGCGTGGACAGTGGGACTCCAGGATGGCCAGGATATCCACGGGTAAATTATATTGTAAAAAACTCAGTTTCCTAGCCCGGGATGGCGAGGCCTTGAGTCTGGCAATATTCAACGTCCCTAAAGCAAAGGCTCCCCCTTCACACCTTAGGTGTGAGGGGAAGGGCACCTGAGCCCTTCAGCCTTCTCTTGTTCTTCACAGCGCTTGTCAGCGCCTCAGGTATGTGATGCAACATATTCAGTCTTTGAGTTACTTTAGAAGTTGAGTTCACGTTGGGTTTTGCCCTCACTTCTTGTTTCCCCTCTGCAGAATGAGATTTTTCGGTGCATGCATTTTTGGTGCATCAACGCTTGATTTTGAATTTTTGGCTGGGAGGTTGGAGACCAATTCAGTTCCAATTGAGACTTGGGAGCCTTGGTCAGGTAAAAATCGACTCCCCCATTGGTATTTCTGCTTAGGCGGCCCAATCTGATTGGTCAAGAGATTTGCGAGCTGCTTCCGCCATGAAAGTCTTAATGTCCTCCTGGAGTTGGGAGGGCGGGATAGCAGAAGTGGTCTTGGCCATCTCCTTGGCCACCGCCTTGCGGGCCTGTTTGGCTTCTTCCGCTCTTGAGGGGATATTGTGTGCACAACTAAGTAGCAACCTTGCACTCCCCATGGGAAGGCTTCCTTTGTATTGTCAGTTGGCTCATAGTGGGCCTCACTGTCGCACATAGCCTCCGAGGAATGCTCTTGGTATGTGATGCCCTCCTTGGAGGGGCAGGTGTGTGCCTTGTGGCCAAATGCATCACAATAGGCGCAGATGGGAGGTGCGCTGTCCACGGTGACCTGGAAAGGGTGGGTGGTATGCCCCTCAATATTGACAAAAGTGGTGTGTGGGATTTGGGTAAGTTCCTGTGCTATCCCCAAGCTGGGGTTAGGACTGCAATTGCTTTGCTGGTGCACAGGTTTGGCATCAGCATAAAGTAATGCATCTTGAAGGATTGTATTTCGCCATACATGGTGAGTCCAGCCTTCAGGTGTCGTTCAAGTACAGTGCGTTTGACCGTAGTTGGCAGAAGGTCAAAAGTAAAATTTGGTTCAATTTTGTCCATCTGGTGCACTTAGTTTCGATGACCCACTGCCCATCTGGGAGGTCTACCACAGCGCGCACCATTGCAGCTTCGTCCGCTGCTTCCTTGGTTTCACAATCTAGATCCAGCCAACCACATGGCATGGAATGAGGTGTGACGTACACCACATTCAGGAAATGAGTGTGCACATCCCCACAAAACTTTTCCCAAAGTGCCATCTGCTAAATATCCAGGAATACCTGGATTCTGTGTTCCACCAATGAGAGTGGTTGAGAATGCGGCATATTAATGTACTGGTTACATCGCGCTTACCAAACTAAAATTTCTGGGGGAATTGGTTACTGCTGGTTTTTTGTTAAGTTTGCCTATTCCTCCAGGTTCACCAGGGCGTTTGCAAACTTTAGATGTCATGGGTCCAACACCTGTGCCCTTTACTTTACTTTCCCAACTGCTCCCTATATGGGCACAAACTAATCTCCTATGTGATATTATCAAACTAACACCAAACTCGAATTGATTTTTGTTGCAAAAGTGATTGCAACGAAAGAGAAAAGTTACAAGACCTAACTTACTGAGCAAAGGTTCAGATATCTTGAGAGAACTTTGTAATAGAAATAAAGAAAATTAGGGGATAGGAAATTTTTTTATAAAATATATGTAATTTTTATTCAGTAAATTAAAATTGTCAAGAATAACATAAACGAGGAAATATTCTAGATGATGAGGAATAGGCGCATACCATGTGTGATGGTGGATGTAGATTCAGGAACGTTGGAGGTAATGGCACAGTCCAAATTCAGAGTTGGAATAGACCATAAACTTAACATTAAAGGCTAGAATGAAAATAAATAATTATAACACAATTAAGTGGTTTCCATTGAATTCCATTAGAGAGTTAACAGATAGTAAGGTAGAATAGGTGACATAAGTTTATTAAAGAGGGATAGATGAGTTTAAATTAAATAAATCATCGGGCATAATATCAAGATAATAAAAAGTTAAAACAGACAATTTTTCTTATTTATTGGCCAGTAGAGCATCAACTGGGCAATTTATCTGAAATTTATTCTATAGAGAGTTCAGTGTTAATGTGGGAAATTGCTGAATGCTTAGATATATAGTATAATTGAATATCTTGGTCCTTAAGCTCAATAAATCATCAATCAAATAATAATAGTATTTTTTGAGCCTTAGGCCTGAGAAAGCATCTAGAAACAAATATAACAATAATGTATTGGGTCTTAGGCTTAAGAAAGACAATCAACAATCAAATTATAAATGTTTATTGGCATAAGGCCTAAGAAAGCTTGAACGATAATTAAATTAATAATAAATGTAAGCTGACGGCAAGAGAATCAATAAACAAGTCAGGATCATATGTCAAGACTTTACCTAACCTATGTCAAAGCATGACAGAGTCCCCTCCAAGCCTTGAATGGAAGTGACAATGATTTTCTAGGGATGGCTATCCTTAGTAGGGACCAAACTACCAGAGTTGGTATGAGTGAGATAAATAAAGGCAGATGGGTTAGGTGTCATCCTGACAAACATGAGGTTTGTTTCAGTATCACAATCCTTAGGCAGTTGGTGGTATGTCAAATCCTTTCAACATCTTTTCTAACTTTGTTCTCTTTGACCAGCTTAATTTTAAAAAAGGGGGAGATCCCAAGGTTCTACCATTTTTTCTCAGAAGTGGAAAGTTTCATCTCAGAATTTTGGCTGAGGGATCTATGTAAGAATATGGGGCATTTTTTTGGCTTGCATGAGGTGGCTTGACCTTAGGTACCTAAGGTGTTTTGCTATTGGTTCTGCATCTTGAGAAACTAGTTACTTATATGGTTTTGAAAAAGATTATCCAACCATCTGGCAAACATTCTGGTTAGATGGGGTTCACCATGTCATCTGGTAAAAGCAGACTTCAGTTGGGTGATTCAACTATACAGCAAAGATCATTCATCAGATGTAAGTTCACGGCGTCAACAGTTAAATATTACCTTTTTTGGGAGTTGACGATTTGGAAAATCTATCAAGCTCATTGATATAGGAAAGAATTGTAGTTGGATTTTTGAATAAAAAATAGCAAAGCCAAGAGATATTGGGTAATGCTTTACTAAACCATAAACTCTGTCAAGTGGTAACTTCTTGAACTCACCCAGTTTGGTTGTCATAAGGTTGTAAAATTGGCACCAACACAAAACCCAAAACTTATTAAAAAATGATTGATAGTTAAAATAGATGGAATTGTTTAAATTGGTTAAAGAAAAAAAAATAGTTTTGGTAATTTTAATTTCATTGTTGGAACAGCAAGGAGCATCAGTACAGGAAAATTGAGAGGGCTTTGAGGCATTTGGGTGGCTGTTAGCAGTCAGAACAGCAAAGAGCATTATCACAGAAAAAGTAGAAACCGCCAAGGCATTTCAGTTGACTGTTTCATAATAAAAAGTGAGGGGCATTGGCGCAGTTGAATGGAGAGGGAGCCAAGGCATTTGAACAGGTTTTTTCTTGTAAAACAGCGAGAAGCGTCAGTGCAGGAAAATGGAAAGGGCACTAAGGTATTTGGGTTGATTGACCTTACTATAATGTCAAGAAACTTTGACTCAGTTAGCCTGAGAGAACTATTCAGATTATCATCAGCCTTGGATAAGTAAAAGAAGTGGCTTGGAGGATTCCATTTCATCTTGTCTTTGCCTTTGTCAGAACAGCAAGAAGACTTAGCGCTAAGAAATGAGAGGGGCGTGGAGGCTTCTGGTTTGGCTACTATAATTCCATTATTGGAACAGAGAGGAAACTCACTACAGGTTGGAAAAAGGACGTGGAGGCTGCTGGTTTAGCTTCTTATAATTGGAACAGTGAGAAGTCTTGGAGCCAAGAAACAGGATAGGTGTGGGCATTTGGTTCAGTTGGTTTGAGGTTAACGTCTACATAGCAGTGTGCCTCAGTAGGGACAAGTGTATCTCTTTTATTGATAATGGAATCATCCGAGTATTTCTTGTAGTGTGAATTCTGAGTTTTTACTAGTTTTTTCTTGCAACTGATGGAAGCACTATGGATTGATTTTAATGTAAGCTGACATTGTAATATTGGGAGCTGCATGTCATAAGGCTTTTCATTTTGTCCTACTCCTAGAAGTTTTTACAATAGATCACTAGTTTCTTCTCAGGTTTTTCCTCAGTAAAATGGTAAGTGCGTATGCATCCAAAGGGACTTATATGGAGAGGAAGAAGTTTTTTAAATTATTTGTAAGCTCTCTAAAGTCATTCAACACTTGGAGTATTAGCTCATAGTATATTTTACTATTCTTGATATATGTCAAATCAGGGACCTCAGATTGGTCTAAAGCCATCTCTTCAAACCTCCTAGTTCCATTTTGGTTTTTTGAGAAGGTTGGAAAGGACCTGACAAGGGGCACCTATTTGTTTGGCCATCAGCCATTTCATTAGTGGCACAACTCAAATCTAAAGGCAATCCTTTATAGCGCATTGTCAGGATGAATGTTGACTTAAAGCTTTTTATAAAAGACTTAAACTACTGAGTAAATGTTCAGAGGCCTTAAGAGAACTTTCTATTAAGGATAAACAAAAGTGAGGATAATTATATATTTAGAAAATAGGATGGTACTTAATCAGTACTAAATTTTTTTAAAAAAGTGAGTGGAATATTACAGAAGATTAAAGATAGACGCATCTACGTGTAAATGATGAAATTAGACTCAGAATTAGGGGAGGAGATGGTACAGTCCAGGTTCATAATTGGAGTAGATCAGAGTTTATCATTAAAGGCTGGACTGATAAATAATGGTAACACAATTAAGTGGTTTTCAATAAATGCTACTAGGAAGCCAACAGATAGTAATGTATGATAGGAGACATAATGTTATTAATGAGGGGAATAGAGGACTTGAAAATTAAAACAATATTAGGCTTAACAAAAAATGATATTAAGTTAGTTCAGGCATTCTTCAATATATCATTAACAGTAGAGCACTGATGGAAACTCATTTTTTTGAATTTTTGATATAAAGCTTGACTTTAATGTTGAAAATTGCTGAATGCTTAGAAATAATTTTTTTTAATTATTTTGGGCCTTATGCCTAATAAAAAATCAACCAAATAATAATGCTTTTTGACCTAGGCCTGAGAAAGCATTGATAAACTACTAAAAAATAATGTTTTAAGCCTTAGGCCCAAGAAAGCATCAGTCAACAATCTAATGATAATGGTTTAGCTAAAGTTAAAAATTAATGTCATGAATTTTTTAATCCGCTACATCAGGGCTCTTCCAGTGTGCCAGGCCAAACAGTATGAGGTCTTCTGGTCCTTGCTGTTTCTCCTTCATAAGCATACTAACCCCCTACAAGTCCACATCCAGCCTACCAACACAGCAGACCAACATTTTCGCCTTAGCGCCATTGGCCCCTTTTGGGAGTGCACCAGTGTTTCTCAGTCCTCTTCTTGGGTGGCCCAACCCCTTGCTACTTTTCCCTCATGACTAATCGCCAGCCCCTCTTGGGTGTGCACTGGAAAGTCCATCCCCCATCCTGGGGGTCATGGCTCTCACGCTACACCACCATTATGCTGACGGCTATCAGCCTTTAATTGTTAGTGGCTGGTTGTTCAGGTTCCCGTTGGGGGTTTCTTGTAGGGATAAGGTATGGGAACTGGCAGCTTTGGCCACTCCAGGCGCATCACCCCGCAGATCTGCTCAGGGATCTCCTGTCCCATATTATATCACCAAGCCGCTTAAATTTCTAAATACATTATAAAACGTATGAAAGAACGACCCTATTAGTAGGGAGCTACAACTATTTATACTAGGCTAATTCACCTATTCAAGCTAATTGGTATTCTATGCTGGGACCTCATCAAATTGCTATCCTTCCAAAGGACCTATTCCATCCTAATCCATCTTTCCTGAACCCCAAATATTAATTTGACTCATCTTTGGCATCAGTTGCCAGTCAATTATATATACAAACTAAAATTATAAAACATTATCAAATATACTTGTCATCAGTCGCTAGTATTTAAAATCAGAGGCAACAGAATCACTCTTTCTTGCTTTCATAACAGAAACCTCATCATTCTAATAGCAGAACAATTATCCATGGCATAAAACGCTGGATAATCCCTAAACGACTAACTGATTAGATCATCCTTGGCATTAGTTGCCCGTGATCCCAAAAACCTAACATCAAATTGACATTACGCCAATGACCCTTCTTCTGTTAGCTCTTATTAATCATTGGTGTAATTTGCTGGTAAATACTCATATTTTTTTATTAGCAATTGTAAAATCATCCTTGGCCTAAATCATTGGTGATTAAAATATACAACAACAAATCTATCAGGGATTATCCTAATACTTTAAAAGTCAACTCATCCAAATGGGGAGCACAAATCAGCAATTATAACATTAAGAGTAGTATCAAAATAAGCAATTAATTGGCAATCACACCTGACTAAGTGATACTCATAATTTGTATATTATGGGAGGAATCCATTTGGTTAATTATCTGAAAAGCATTAAATAATAACTAAAGTAGTAGGTATTTTGATTTTTATACAAGGGAGAAAATAAAATAAGTCAGAAAACAAAAGTAAATTTTTTACTTGACCTAAGGCTAAGCCCAAGAATTATACTGTTTATTATTCTTAAAGGGCTTTTAATGGTAAAAGTATTGTATGAAAACCCAAAAATCTTTTCTATAGTATCGCCTATTATTCTTAATTTCCATTTTAGTCACTTTGCTTCCATAAATCCCTTGCCTCTTAACATAAGGTGGATATCTTTTGGTAACCAAATTAAAATTTGTCACCCTTATAATAAGTAAATTACTTATGATTTTCTTAGAATCAAACAAATATTGACCTTTGAGCTTTTTGGGAATAGCTACATCAATTCTCTCAAAAACAGAAGCCCTACGGGATGCTAATCACTACAGAGGCTACATCCATTGCTTAAGATCTGCATCAAATTGATTTCGCCATGGAAGACAATTCTATTATTTAGGTTAACCTGTTTGGTGCACAATGGTTTCAGTATACTAGATGACTGAATGGGAAGTCTGACTTTGGTCACATTTGAAGGATTACAAGAAATCTAGTGGAGATCACAGAATTCTTACACCTAACCTGGATTAATAAAGTGGTCAGATACTTAGCTCAAAAAATCATAACTCAGGAAAAGAGACATCCATGAAAGGGCATCTGCTGTGAGAAGGCTCTCACAATTATATAGAAATCTAGTACTCTCCAAGAAACATATGTCTTAAATGAAATCTATCCTGATAAATCAGCTGTTTGTACACCCTGCATTTTACCATATCATGTATTATTAGGGTCCATAATTAGGATCTCCATCATCACATCAATACTGATGGGCACTGAGAGCGACCTATGAAAAGCTATATAATGTAGCTTCTCAAAGTATAGAGGATGTATGATGACTGATCAAAGTGAATCATTCCTATATAATTTTAACTCCTTAACCAAAAGGGGACTATTTATTCTAAAGTTATCAAGTATGTGAAAAAATTATGGAACTCCTCAAAAAAGGACAAATTGGAGTCTAATAAAAGGACTCTGAAACTACTTTAATATTTTACCTGAGAGCTTTGATGGCAATATACCAAAGCTTGCAATAAAGTGGAGACCCATGATTAGACTAGCCAGCCTAACAAGGAAGAACAAATCAAGCTTTTTGAGTCCTGACTAGATCTCACCCTAAGAAAATTGATGAATTTGAAGACCACAGAGCCTCAGAGGTTCAGTCATTTTCTCAGAGCTTTATTGTTCAAGTATCCAGTGTTGAGAAGGATCTGTTACCATGTGCAACTCAGATGGCAACCCATATAATTGCTAATTGACTCAAGAAATTAAAGAGCGAGCTAAAAAGCAAATCACCTAGTTGAGAAGACATCAACCAGATTTACAGTTGCCTCAATAAAGCTAAGCAACATAGGAATTTCTTACTGAAGAATTAAAAGCTAAGATGGACAAGCTTCCTCAAAGCACTGAATGAAGAAAAGAGAAGATTGAGGACTTAAAACGCCACAAAATTATTAGAAGATCAGAACAAACTCTTATGAACTTTTCACTCTACTGCTCATCAACATATCGATGCTCTTGACATATGTATTAGAAACCTGGAGAATGATAAAGTTGTTCTTGATGAAACACAAGAGTTGCTGGATGTCACACCAATAATTACCTTAAAGAAATGAAGCAACAACTTAAACCTCTATAGATTAAATTCAGCAAATCTCTCAAAAAGTTGAGCAGAGTGATACACATACAAAAATCAATGAATCAGAAGCTCCCAGAATACATGTTTTAAAGTATTGGAAGCCATACATTAAAACCTAAATTCAAGGAAAAGTTTACACCTGGAGAAGAAAGTATTGCATCATTCCCCTATACTTATGAGGCCGTAATGGAAGGTGCAATAGATCATCAAAAGGTTAAGTATATCTTATCTTATTAAAGCCGCATGGCACAGGAGGTTATGTTACCTCACATAGATAGCCTGAATGCTTGAGAGTGAAGTGAATAATGTAATTTTTAGAAATTTGGTTTCAAGCAAGTTTAAGTATGTAAAACAGGCCTTCATGAAGATTGCACTACGCCAAACTGAAACATTACAAAATTTGCAGTTTTCTTCTATATTTAAACTTAAGTCCTGATGACACCAGTAATGCTCAAATTTGATGATGCCATAGCTGCCATCGTTGCTGGTTTTCATAAGAACTTTGATTTAGCAATGCACATCACATCAGTCAAACAAAGCTTCAACTCTGTCCTAGAGATCAAGAAAGCTCTGCTTAATGTGGTTGATATACACAAGACATAGATAACTTGGAAGGCCACACAAAGCCCAGAGTGTACACCGTGGAGAAAACAAAACACATGAAGGTGGTTAAGCAAAAGCGCAACTATTGCAAGAAGAATAACCACAACTAAGATGAGTGCTTCAATTAAAACCCTGCCCTTGCTGAGCAGGGAAAAGGGCAGTTGGCTTAAAAATCGGGTACTTCTAAAGTTGACTAGCTTTAAGTACCTGAAATTGAAATATTACCAATTACTCACCTCGCGTGAATTAAACACTTTTCTCATGATGACTCTGAAGGAGGCTACAAAATTACAGGTTATTACATTTTGAGTAAAACCGCTGAGACTGTTATTACAGATCACTTAACTGCCAAAATTATTGACAACACGCAAGTCCTGGAGGACGCTACAAAAGCTAAGACTTTTATGTATCCAAGAGTTACTTATACGGCCGGTGATGCTGACCAGTACCATGCCCTACTGATTTAACCCATATCAAGCATCTACAGTCTATTTAAACAAGTAAGAATTTTCTCTAAACTGCAAGAAAGTTCAACGCAACGTTCCATCTTAAGGATTTATCCCTGAACCAAGATTTAGAGGAACAATAACCAATTCTAAAGTGCTGATTCATAAATTCAGAGTAATGGCTATATTGGACACATGGTTGCCATCAACGCTGTCTCATCCTAACTCATCGAGAAGATCAAACTTACTCTAGACCTCGATACACCCAATAGTATAGCACTGCTAGTACAAACAACACCAAGACAATGAGTGCCTACTCTTCCTTTCCAAATTAAGTTGAAAACAAATTTTCTCATCTCAAACGATTGCCTTGAACAGAAGTCACTAAAACATACTATTGGGATTAATTTATGATTGATTATGAAGGTATTATCAATTTAAAGGAAGGGTATTTATCTCTCTCCAAAAATGAAGTTCCCCTTGTGCTGGATAATAAACAACTAAAAAAAATGAATACTCATGTCTGTTTGGGTACCCTGTTTCTGCTTTGACTTTACATTATTTTACTTCTGAAAGAAAAGCAAATTAAATATCCAAAATTCAGTAGATGCAGCAGATGACTTACCAATCTATGATACTGAGGAGGCAAAAATTATACTTGGAGAACAGAATGTGGCTTCTACTAACATAATCTCGAAGATACCTCCAAACTTCCTATTTACACCACTAGTTTTGACGGAGTCAGCAGATTTAAAGTAAGGGTATTACCAGGTGTCATTGACCCAGCTTATCAGTAGCCGTTTTAGTTACTACTTAGAAACTTGACATATAGCGAAGTTTTATTCAAAAACGACTGTAAATTGGAAAGGAAAATCGATTAAATTATAAATATTGATGAATGCTTTAATAGTACTAAATTGATTTGGGACTATCCACCACTAATTTAATTTGAGCCATATCTCAAGTTTAATTATCTGATAAGTTAAATTAAGAGGCATTTAGGAAGTGAATCAGTTACTTGAAGAGCATTAATTAATTTTGCCGCATCAGATGTAATTAAGTCATATGAAGAACTGGATACACAGCATTGATGTAGTAAATTTAACTCAATATGATAAAAGCATTATATGAAGTCAAAGGTAGAGGAGCAATACATAAAGTTAAGCTAAAATACTATTGGATGGTGGCTTACTTGTGACCTCCCAGAGTCCCTGGTTATCATAAATCTTACTCATAAAGAATAAAATGGTGGTCAAAGAATTGTGATGGATTACAGGAAGCTAAACAGCCTCACAAAAAAGGAAAGAAATCTTATCCCATAAATTGACAATGCTCTGGCCTGACTATTTAGCTTAAATTTATTCACCGCGATAGATCTCACCAGTGGCTATTATCAGTTGTACCTGTCTCCATAATACAAAGAAAAGTGTGAACTAATATGCATAAACGGATAATTTTAACCTACCCAGCTTAACTGAGGATTATGTAATGCTTCTGCCTTGTTCTAATGGGCAATAAATCCCATCATGTAAAATTCTTAATATGAGATCATAATTGTTAATTTATTTGGCATAACGGTGTTCTCAAAAATCTTTACTGATCATTTTGACTACCTCAAGTCGGTTTTCCAAAAATTACAATAAAACAACAGCAATTTGAAGCCTGAAAAGTTTACCTTCTTCCAACAAAAACTGTAATTCTTAGGACATGTCATATCTCAAGAAGGATCTAAACCTTATAAAATAAGGTCAAAACAGTCTTCAAGACGCCTGAAACAAAGAGTCTCAGAGATATACAGTCATTTTAGGAATGATGGTGCATAACCATCAATTTATTCCTTATTTCACTAAACTTTACAAACCTCTTGTTTGTCCAAAATTATAAGGAATACCCCTTCTGTATGGGGAATATAACAAGGAACCGCATTTATAAATATAAAGAATTTATTGAAAAGAAGACAATATTATGACATCCAATTATAGGAAACCATTCATTCTTTTTACAGATGCTTCTAATATAGCTAAATGGGCCATTTTATCGCAACAGGATGGTTAATTAATTGACCACTCAGTGTCTAATTGCAGCAAGATGCTATTAGGGCTAAGCAAAATTATATTGTTACAGAGAAAGAATGCCTAGAAAAACTCATGCAGTGAAACAATTCTGGCCCTTCTTACATGATATGAATTTCAAGGTTGTTACAGACCCTGTTTATTTAAATTGGCAGCAGAATATGAAAGATCTTACAGGAAGACTATACTGATGGACTATCAAACTTCAGCACTATGTCATGAATATCCTTATCAACCATAAATGAGACACATGAATGTAAATGTACTAAATCAGATTGCATATACTTCATTTTAGATAAATGCAAAGCTGTACAGTTATGTAACCTAATCATGAAACTATATTACTATGAGGATAAAGATGAACCAGTTTGGAATATGCTGAAAGAATGCTCGCATGATACAAAATTTACTCAGTGAGTTACTATATAAGAAAGTTGGAATAGACTGGTTACCTTATTTATGACCTTTGAACGGGTACCAGTTATAATGGAAGCTCACAATAACTTAGGACATGGAGGAGTCAGAAAAACTGATGAATGAATCAAGTATTAATACTCGTAAGGAATACTAAACTCTGTAGTAGAAGTCATAGCCACATGCATACTTGTGAAGACAAATGAAGAATAAGAATGAATACAAGTATCAGCCAATGACCCCTCACAACCATTACATACCATCATTTTAGATGTATTAAGTCCATTGCCTGAGTCTACAATTGGAAATCATCCTCATAAAAATTAATCAATGTATTAAGTGGTTTAAAGCAATTGCCATTACTACACAAACTTCCAAAACTACAGCTAACTTTTAGTAACAAAATATAATTACTAGACATGGCTGCCCGCAGGTACTGCTATATGACAATGGGAAGAGTTATAATTAAAAAGTTGTGAAAATTTATCTATGGGAATGGGAACTCAACAACTATTTTTAGATCATTACAACCCATCATTAATGGGAATGTATAAAGAGTGAATGTAACATTCATTTGAATATTATGAAAGATGTTACTACAGGTTTAGCACACTGGGACCAATATCTCCCAAGTGCATTGATGGCTACAAGATAAGATCCATTATATCATCAAAATGTCACCCTTCAAGTCCTTATTTGGAAGAGAACCTGGCATCCTGGCCATATTGGCTTGTGAATTTACCATTAGTAATACCAAAGAGCAAGAAAAAGCGCTACAAAGGCTAGCCCAAAAAGTGTACAACTTCAATCTGAGGAAATGACCAAGATAGCCAAAATGGTTACAAGAGAAGGCCGAGCAGCAAATGCACCCTGCCAACCTTTACCCGCTTTTTGGATTTTAGACCTAATCTTTTATTATCACAATTGTATAGCACCTTAAAGAGGAAATTAGATTCCATCTGTGTAGGCCATAATCTATAACCTACAAATGCGCAAATAAAAATTCCATCAAGTTCTTAGAAACTGGGAAAATCAATTTAATACATAGATGAATCTTGCTTTGTTATCCCCTTCCAATTTTCTTGATAGGAATGATGTCAGAAATCAGTTTATTTGACCTGAAGGGAATGATATCGACCAATTCTCCCACCTGAGATATGTCACCTGCGCTGTGAAGTGGGTTAAAGATTCCCATCGATTAATTATATGGAAAAATCAATAGTCAGTAGGTCTCAATTTCATACTAAGAAGATTATACTAGAAATATTTGAGCCCAAAATACCTCAAAATAAGGCCTGCTTCATTAGAATGATCACTGAAATGTCAGGAGACCATTAAACTAGGTGGCACATGAGGCAGTGATTAAAACATACCTACAAGAGGTAAGAAATTAAGAAACTGCCCTATTTATTTGACCTAATTAATACAAAGTCGCATCTGACTTGGTACATTCAATATACCTTTTCTCCCTTATCAGAATTATGCTACATATTTATTAAACAATTTGGATGCATCACCTGACCAAAAGTCTCCCATTCAAATTCATCCCTTTTCAATTCTATTAATTTTTTTTTTCATGAATCTTATATTTTTATATGTAATGTATAAAACCCTATTCTATACTAAAATAAAAGGGCGTCATTCTAGATATACCTCTTTTTATTACTTGATTTCAATAAGTCCTTTCGCCATACTTATCATAGGACAAATACTCTACCTGATAAGACTAAGCGTGACTTGGCACCCTCAAAAATATATATTTAATATTTGTCTGAGCTTTGTACTGCTTCAAGTAATGACTGTTGGGATTCATGGGCACAGCACCGTTATGCCACAAAAAAGGGAAACCCTACATATGGAAACAAAGGGTATAACGCTTAGAGCTAATTATAGCCTGCCCATCTTGGTGAGCCTCCTAATCACAGGTGGAACTGAAGTTAAAATGTTATTTCTAAGGATTATAAGGCGAATTTTTACTCCATTTTGCAAATAAAATTGAGCCCAGTTTCCGCCCTGGGATTACCCTTACTGACTATGACAAAATTCAAAATTTTATTTGTTAATCCAAATCCTGTCGCATTCATATCAAGCACATCAAATTGTTGCTTTTGTTCAATACCATTTAAAGCATATAAAACCACATAATTTTGGTAATATGGATGAACTTGGGCTTTTAGGTGAGGGATGCTAATTGTTTTTTTATTTAACTCATATAACTTTGGTCTTACAGAGGATCAAAAGGTTGAATTATTAGCTTCATTTTGAGAAATACAAGGTAACTTATGTTAGATATCACTTTGACTTGAATTTCTTCATAAGTTATGATACACCATATCAATAATGGAATTTATCCACCCATTTAACTACAATTATCAGATGATCCAAAGGGGTGGATGAAGAGGTTAATAAGTAAATAAATTAACTCATACAAAAGGTGAATGTTAATGCCATACAATAGTCCTTGGCCTTACCAGTCTTATAAAAAATAAAGTGGGATGGATCCAATCATGTGGTGAATGACTATAGAAGCTTAATAGTGTTTCTGAAAAGGATACTATCTGTTAACACATATTGACGATGTGCTAGACCACTTAAATGGCCCAAATATCTTTTTTCCATGGATCTAATTATAAATTATAAGCAGAAAAGTTACCAAAATCTTAACAGAAGAAATACGCCATGATTATGGCTCAAGAGTAGCTTTAAACTGTTCAGATGATAAAAAAGGTTTTGAAATGCTCCTGCGACTTTGCAATAAGCCATGAGTAAAATATTAGGTGGTTAAATCTCCTGCGTGTTAGTTTAACTAGATGATATACATGCATCTCAAGAATGGTTAGTGATCACTTACAATAATGGGAGAAATTTAACAACCTCCTCACTATGACCAATTTGTAAACTAAGTTGCATAATTGCAATTCTTCTGAAAACAACGTGATAATCTTGGGTATGTTCCCAATGATCAGGTCTTATGGCCACAAACAGCTAAAATTGAGGCAATAAAAAATGACGCGTCCAAAGAGAAAGCGTGATGCTAGGTATTACTTAAATGTTAACTACTATTGCTAGTTTATTGAGATATTTAGTAGAACTTAGGTAGCTTTGTTCCATTTTCTCAATAATGGTGTTCAATTTGACTGGACATGGAACTGTTGACTGGCCTTTGGCAAACTGATGGTTAATCAGACTAAAGTGTCTATATTACACATCCTGATTTTAAACCCCCCCTTCACTATCAAATTGGACGCATCTTACTGCCATAGAGGCAGTTTTATTGAAAGCTGAAAGTTTGTAAATTATAATCTCATGACTTATTGTAGTACAAACTCTAATGTGCGAAACGGAATTACACTGTTACCATGAATAAAATTTTTGCTATTATCTATGCTTGTAAGAAGTTTCAGAATTATGTCCATGGGTTGCACTTTATATGGTAAACAAACATGCTTCTATTTGCTGGTGAAAATTTCTTGAAGAGCCAGAAGGGCGGCTGGATAGATAGGCCTTGAAATTACAAGCATATGATTAGTGATTCAACACTACCCCAGCATATAAACATTAAAAAAGCTTATGGTCTCTCTTGTCTGCTCACCATGGCCTTAGCAGCTGCTGTGTATGATAAACTCTATGACAAAATGGTATCAAAGCAATATGGTAGAATTCCAAGGAGGTCCAATACACGCTAAAAAATTTGAGAGAGAATACCCTAGTAAAAAGAAGGAACTATAAAAAATTATAAAGTAATAACAATCTCTACTTCTTCAGCCAACCAAAAGGACTGATCAATTGTTGCAGTCCATAAGACAATAAGGCATGGACGTTATAAGAAGACACTTGAGCAGTTAACGCAACACTATTATTGGAAACTAATGTCTTTTGATATTCATGATATTTTTAGCTGTTAGAAATTTCAAGCAGAATCCCTTTACCGGAAGGCCACATCTTATCAATTTTTTGTACCCAGTTTTGCTCAGCATACTATCTTAATTGAAATTGTAGTCATTTTGCTCAACAAAGTAGGAGGTCATGTATATCATCCTGGCCATCAATTTTCTCATTAGATGGGTGGAGGCAAAGCAGTATAGGACTACTGCTTCATGATAACAGCTAAGTTATAATAAAGAATATAATACATCAATAAGGTTGCCTGAAGTTAATTAAAACAGATAATGTAAATAACTTCACGTCTAATATAATTCCTAATTGAATGATTTGATGGTTACATAAAGGGGGTTGTTGACGCCTTATCTCCCAAAGACCAATGGAACTTTAGTAATAGTAATAATGTCCTCATCAGTATCCTTCATAAGGTAATTATGAGTAAATATCCAGTGGAACATTTTCCTTCCTTTAGCTGTATTTTTGTGTAAAATTAGTTTTCATTCATCAACGGGTCATCTTTTTAGGCATTATATTGAAACGTTCTGTTTATTCCATATTATATAATCGTGCGTCCATTAGGAAAACCTTATTTACTTGTTACTCAAGAAACTCACCTAAACGTTAATACAGATGCATGCATAAGTCTACTTCAATGTGTTGGATAGTAAAACAAGAAGAAAAACCCGTGATAATGAGGCCAACCACCTTAACCACCTTCATTTTTTAGAAAGCAAGTCCTATATTATGATAACCATGGTTTTGACAAACTTGCAAGTTAGAGCAAATATGGAAAGAGCCTTTTTAGATTATAAAGAGAATGTTTACTGACGCTTACACTCAAAAGGGTCCCATCAATGGTTACTTATTAAAGGGGCATGCTAAGTGTCTAGAGAAGTATCAGCAGAAAACCGGATTTATGGCCAAAGCTTTTCAGTAATTCAATATATGCCACTCCTTTTTTGTTCTGTGTTTTTTTCAAGTGGGAAAAAGGTGTAATTTGGTATTACCAACCTTCTGAACCAATGCCTTATCTAATTATTATATTTAACTAATAGCTAGATAAAGGGTTTATATGTTTTGACTTTCAAATTAATGGAAATTCTTTATCAATCACTATTATAATTTTGGCCGCTTGCCAACGAATTGTTACCATATGTTAAGACAAAGACCATTGTCAATCATAGTTATATAACAGCCTAAATTTTTTCCCTTTCTACACATTTGGTGCTGCTTCCATAGCAATGATATAAATTAATTTACCTTAAACTTGCAGCTTCATAACTCAGATACTTTTTTGTTTAATTTCACTGATCTCAAGCCAGCGTAAAACTGCTGTTAAAAAGTTTATTATTTAAAGGTTTTGTTATTATGGGTTATTTTCCCTGTTATTCCATGCACTATTAATTGAAACTACTATGATGTTTAAGTACTAAACTCTCTCTCTTTGGTGGATATTCTAGTAAATGACCTAATATCATAAAGAGCAATAAATTACTGAATATCTGGCATTAAAGGGAATCTGGCAATCTATGGGATAGCATATGATGGTGAAAACATTGACTTGACTACAAATAACTAATTTCTATATTTACATTCATATGTTTAATAACAAATGCTACCATCCAAGATGTCATTCTGTAAACTAATTATCACATCTTTTGGTCCTCCCCATCATTCCAGAAACCTCATGTATGGTTCTCATCCCCAAAATAAGCTTTTCCCAAAAATGGTACAAATAATCATATTCTCTCTATGTACCCATCTACTCAATATACTCACCATTTTCTGTGATACAAGATCAGTACTTCACTGTTCTGTGACTAGGACCTTAGATATAAATATATCCCATATTTACCTATTAAAAATTCGATTTTCCCAACTCTATCTAGTTTTTTAGAACTCATTCTAGAGTAGAGATTCACTATACCAGGAATGGTAGCAATTAATCATTCTTTAGCTTAAATACCATATTTTGTAAAATAACTTGCCAGAAGACAGAAATAAAACTATCAGGAAGTATTAGAAGAAATTAAAGAAAGAAATGAAACATGTGCAAAGTTTGAATTTACTGCGCACTACATTGTGGTGCTTACTACAAGTAAGCTTCCATATCAATCCTTTTAATTTTAAAAGCCAATCTATTCCAATATGGAATTTAAATTGTAAAAAAATCCTGGATGAGACAATTAGTCATATTTTATGACAATTTTCTCAGTCCTTTTCAATTAGCACAAGCAGATTTGGGATGGAAATTAAAACCCTTAGTTTAGAAGGTTTTAAACAAAACTCCTCACCACCAAATAGTTTATATATTAGACAATTTAATGCGAGTTTTCTAACTCAGTCATTAGAGCTTCTGTCTTATACTTTTCTTATTCTACCATCATCTTAACCAAGAACAGATGTCCCAGGATTATGAATATGCCACACTATGAATCATAGCCATCTATTGTCTTTCATTTAGCAACTGAAACAATACATATCAGCTATCAAACCATCTGTGAGTAGCTCCAGATGAAAATTATCTAATACCATGTGTCCGACAATCTCCTTCTCAACTTAAGAAAAAAAATGTTGGAGGTATGAGTGCCCCCAAATCTGCTACCATGATTGGCCAATCACCTGCCCAATCTTCAAATAATATTGTGGTTATCAACAATATGAGTACCCATGGCGAAAAGACCTTGGCGGATTCTTGGTGGAATCCTAACTATCAGAAAAATATGGTTTATAAACATGAAATTGGCTTAAAAAGGTAATAACTAATAATAGGGATTACTCCAACTTCTTGGCCAAATTTGGGGTGTTTGTTACCACATGGGTTTGATCACCTCTGAGGTGAGAAGATATTACTCAACAATGATAGGGTGCAAATTAACCAATCATTACCACATAAGTCTGACCATCGCTGATTTGAGAAGATTTTACTCGATGATGATAGGGTGCAAATTAACCAATCATTACCACATGAGTCTGACTACCGCCAAGGTGAGAAGATTTTACTCATGGGTGATTGATACAATTCATCAAATTGTTGCCACATGGGTCAGTTTTGCCTCAAAATATTTATCTTCGATCTGAAAGGCTGAAAGCCTATATTTCCTAATTAAGATGACTCAGCTTTATATACTTTTGCCTCAAATACCCATGGTCTCAAAATTCAAACTAATTTAAATAGGATACACTAGTATCAAGAAAAGGACCTTTCTTGGTTTGTCCCTGCTTAAACAATAAAAAACATAAAAAACTTTAACAAAGCATCATTCATTACTTTTATTTATAAAGTAAATTTTTCACTTTAGCAAAGACTTTGTGGTATCCTTCAATGGATCTCACAAACTGGTGCTCACTACAAGGGGTCACCCTGAATACTTCAATAAGTATTAAAGTAATGGAGAGTGTCACCCATTGGGTGCAAAATGGGGAAGGGACTGAATATGATGATTGAATGGATAGCCCTACCACTTTGATACTTGGAGAAGAGGAACAATTTGAACGCATATTAATACCTGAGTCTCATCGCATCACCTGAACAGCTACTGAAGCTGTGAGAGACCTTACTCATGGTATCCTTAACCCTGGTGACATTGCATCTCGTGAACAAGCGTCGTTGGTAGAGGAACGCCACTTGTTTCTCTATGAGACTAGTGTCCTCCTTGAGACCTATGGTCAGCTTACAAATTTGACCACCTACGTATGCAAGTTTGCTCACCCTGCCTTGGTACACATGATGCATCTCTTAGCTGGACATCACAAAGAGTTACATTGACACCTAGATACTCATGCAGCTCTGAATTTAGCTTATGATAAGTTGTACCAACTGACCTCCAAACATCTTGGAGCAGGTAGATCTGGTGTGTGAGCTAATTTTAACTTCATCATACAGCTGCATGATCAACTTACTACTTTGGACACTGGGATTGTAAAGTATATTGAGGAGGCCATGAAAATATTCTAAGATGAACTGAACGCTTCCTACGCTAGCACCCGCTCATTGTTGGAGGAGTTTGCTAAAGAACTTAAAAAGCAAAATGAGCAAACGCACTGTGACCTTTCATCCCCCAACTCCGTCCTTCAAGAGGAATATGAACAGCATGTGGCTGTGGTGGAGCGACAGTTAATTTAGGCCTTTTCGCGCGTTGCTGAGCTTAAACGTCGTCTGTTGCTTGAACCATCTAGCGCTACCACCACCCTTGCAGCCAAGGTTGTTCAGCTAGAAAAGGAGCTAGTTCTCAAAGCTTCTTTTGAAAATACCAAATATTTGGCACGTTGCCTGACTGAATGCAAAACCGAAACAAAAGTGATAAAAGCTTCGCTGAAAAGCCCTGTGCTGTTGAAGGAAGTATTTAGTCAACTAACACAGGTTGAGCGGAAGTATGAACATATTAAGGAGGGAGTACAAGGCCCCAGCTACCACTCTCATGATGATTAAGGGTGTAAACAAATGAAAGAATAGCTGAAGAACCGCGTGGAAGCTGTGGAAACTGCTCAATTAAACCTAAGCTCGCTGGTGTCACAACTCCGTTTTCAAGTCAATGCAATGGAGAGCTGAGTAGAAGATCTTGAAACTCATATCCAGGGATCGAAGCTTGACTGAGACTATGTGAATCTGGGCCCCTAGAAGCCCTCTCTAAAATGGAACCCAGCTCAAAGCTATGCATGACCAATTTGATCGCCTTTCACGGACCTATGATTAGTTAAACTACCGCTCTGAAACCTTGGAAGCAGAAGCTCCAGCTATTCATACCCTTACCGGAAATGACTATAATTCATTTAAACCAACATTGACAAGTTTATCCCCGGCGAGGGTAGCATTGCTTCGTTTTTATATGTTTATGAAGCAGCTATGGAAGGGGCGACTGATCATCAGAAAGCTAAACATTTCCTTTCCTGTTTGGGCCGCATGGCACAGGAGGTGATGGTCCCACATATGGATGCTTTTAGCACCTGGTCCAAGGTTAAAGAGGCCCTCATAAACACGTTTGGCTCAAAACAGGCTTTAAGTATAAAAAGCAAGCTTTTATGCGTATGAGTATCTGAAAAGGAGAGTCAGTGGTCGCCTTTGTGGAACGATTTTATATGGAAGAACAGACGTTGTTAACTTCAAAGATGTTGACTTTGGATGATGCTGTAGCCACCGTTTTGACTGGAGTGGCTACTTACCCATTGCTAGCGATGCACATCACCTCAGTTGAACGCTATTTCCATACCATTCAAGACATCAAGGAGGCGTTAATAGATGTCGCTGAATTCCATAAGCCTGAAGTTTCATGCAGAGCAGTATCTCGTCCTCACATTTTAACCATTAAGGATTCAAAGCCTAAGCCTCGGGCCCTAGCTATTGAAGACAAGAAGGAGCCCCTTCAGATAATGGGCCCCGAAGAGCAAAACCCCAAAGCAAAACGTCCTGAATGTCTTTGGTGCGAATACTGCTACAAGTTTGGACACAAGGAGGCTGTGTGCTGGAAAAAGAAAGCTGATGCCGAGGAACAGGAGCAGGGAAAAGCAATGTCAGCGTAGGGAAAGGCACACCTATTGCTGACAAGTCTCATGTGCCTGACTCATTTAAACAACTTATGCCATTACCTCGCGTTACTAATACCCCAGGGGATGATTCTGAGGGGGTACAGATGAGGTTGGCTATTTTGTTGTAGGAGTACTGCTAATGTGGAAGTCCCCAGTCGCTTGAATGCTGGAGGAGTAGATGAAGCCACCATACCTGAAGAGACGTATCTCTACCAAGTATTAGGGGAGCCAGCCATTATCAATACTACCAGCGATGCAGATGAGGTGTTGTCTCACCTTATTCGCCCTCTCCAGCATGGCCATACCATGCAGTACATCCAGAAAAATTACCCCAAGACCGCGTGCAAATTAACCTCCACTTTCCATCTTAAGGAGGTCTTAGTGCTATCGCCCACTTTTGGGGGGATACTTATGAAGGTTGAAGTGGTTATCCAAAAAGTTCAGGTGATGGCTATCTTAGATACAGGCTCCCTGGTGAACGTAATTACCTCTAAGTTGATGAAAAAGTTTAAACTTGCACCTGACATGGAGTACAACCAAGACTTAAGAACTACTGGTCCTAACAACACCCGCGCACTGGGTACTTACTCATCTCTTCCCATTCATATTGGGAAGCTTATTCTATCAGCCCCCGCAGTAGCTTTGGATAATAACGCTTATGATATGCTTATAGGTACTCAGTTTATGATTGAATATGATGGCATCATCAATATGAAGCAAGGGTTCTTGTCATTGCTCAAATATGAAGTCCCCTTAATTATAGCCAATAAAGAACCCAGCAAGAAGGAATACTCTTACATGGTTGAGTACCCGCTTCCCGCCTTACCTATACATTATACCAACCTCGCAAAAGTGGTTACTAAAGAAGGCCAAGCTTCCAATGAGCTCCAAGCTCATCTACCTTCTTACCAAGTGTTGGATAGGGTTTTGTATTACCACAATCGCATAACTCCACATACTGGCAAACTTGGATCAATCTGGGAGGGGCCATTTACCATCATGTATAAGAGAGAAAATGAGTATTCTATAAAGTCTTTGGCTAAAGGAATTATTATAAAATGGGTACATGGCCGCTTCCTATGACCCTACACCCCTCCCAACATTCTTGAGGGGCAATGTCGGAAAATCTCCTTCTTGACTTAAGAAAAAGAATGTTGGAGGTATGAGTGCCCCAAAATCTGCTACCATGATTGGCCCATCACCTGCCCAATCTTCAAACAATATTGTGGTTATCAATGACATGAGTACCCATGGCGAAAAGACCTTGGCAGATTCTTGGTGGAATCCTAACTATTGGAAAAATATGTTTTATAACCAAAATTGGCTTAAAAAGGTAATAACTAATAATAGGATTACTCCAACTTCTCAGCCAAATTTTGGGTGTTTGTTATCACATGGGTTTGATCACCTCCAAGGTGATAAGTTATTACTCAACAATGATAGGGTGCAAATTAACCAATCATTACCACACGAGTCTGACCACTGCTGAGGTGAGATGATTTTACTCGTGGGTGATAGGATATAATTCATCAAATTGTTGCCACACGGGTCAATTTTGCCTCATAATATTTATCTTTGACCTGATAGGCCGAAAGCCTATATTTCCTAATTTGGATGACTCAGCTTTATATACTTTTGCCTTGAATACCCATGGTCTTGAAATTTGAACTAGTTTATATAGGAAATACTAGTTTTGAGAAAAGGACCTTTCTTGGTTTGGCCCTGCTTAAACAATAAAAAACATAAAAAACTTTAACAAAGCGTCATTCATTACGTTACTTATAAAGTAAATTTCTCACTTTAACAAAGAAAATGTGGTATCCGTTGGTGGATCCCACACAATGAATTAATCATGGCTTTATCTAACTAAAATCAGTAAAAAGCAGATGCCCTGTGGTCCCTATATAAACAACTGGAGAACAGTTCCCAAGGTGTACAACTTGTAGTGTAGTTTTAAACATGAGCTTATTCAACAGATTTCTCAGTGTCTAGACGATCTCATAATCCATCTGAATCGCACTGTAGTTGAGATTAGCGCTAAGCTATGAATGAGAGATGCATCACTACTGAGCGGGTCCAAGTAGTAAACTGGTTTTAACTAGATGCACAAATTCTATCACTGCTGCATGAGCTGGGGCACACCAAGTTTTTTGTAAAAAAACTCAGCCAGTAATCCACAAGTAGAAGCTAAATGCATAGCAACTTAACTTTAGTGCTGCCAAATTCTACTAGTTTGTTACTTGAAGAATAAAAACGCCTTAATATCAACAATTCTACATGCGTCAGGATATTAATTTTGAAGGACGCTTGTCTCACTGGTAATGATTGGGAGCTTGGCATTTAACTTCCGCTTCTGTAATGAGCACCAACTATTAAATGTTTTGGATCCATTTACTCAATTTGGATAGTAACTCGCTTCACCTCCCTTATTCAACATCACAGGTTCCTTGTATGTGCCTTGTTTAATTTGTTGATAATAAATCTATTTTTGGAAGTAATATACGAGTACTACTTTATTTGAACTTCAATTTCCAAGTTGGTTATTAGGTCCAACGCCAACCTGGTACTTGTCCTAATCTTGAATGATCTTCTGGAATATCCGTAGGGTCTTCTTCCCTCTTTAGTAGAACTTAACCTCGCTCATTTCAGAGGTTCTTCTCATCACTTCTCATCACGCAGAGTCCACAGAGATTAACAATAATATAAGCAAAGGATATTCTTGTCCTTTTAACTCTAATTACAAGAGCAACACACTCATTTTTAAAGCTTTATGGGTAGATGTTTTATCAAAAATTGATCTGCTTTGTTGAGAAAAAACCAAGGTACTATATAGGGAATTTGGCGAACAACTCTTTAGTTTACACCCTTTTGGATACGGCGGCTTTCACTGATTAACAACCCTCCAGGGTCGTTTGAAACAGTAAATTTCTCATTTGCTTTAATCAGATTCTCTCCCCTACTCAACCACAACCTCTTCTGAGTTTAAACAAAAACGTGTCCAATGTCTTCTCTCAGTTCTCAACAAATTTACTTTTATATGGTAACAACCTGTTTAGGTAATGAGACTCTTACACCAAAAAAGCAGATTGCAATCCAGAAAAGGTTAACTCAAAAGTTGCTTATTTACAGGTGTTATAACTCTCCAGAAACTCATAAACCACTAGGATATTGTTAATTAAACTCATTTGACCCCTTACAATCTAATTGTGTTATTGATAGCACAATTGACACCATAAACACTTGCTTATTGTCAGGGATCACCACCAATGAGATTTAAATATTTTAGCAGATTGATATAATGGATCAACGCCAATAAACCACCTAATAATCATTCAGAATAATACTCAAACACTACATCGATGAATCCCCCCTTGGGTTGGGACCATCTAGTACTAAAAAAATAATACTCAAACACTGGTTACTATATATAAGTGATAACTCCCGCATCCACTAGCATGATAAAACCCCTAGTGGACAAGAAGATTTATTGTAGTCAATTAAGCTGGGTGATATGGGCTTACTGAAATCCAATGCATCCCCCACTTGACAAAATTATTCAACAATGAGCGTTTTCCAGAAGCATACAACACTTTGATACTGACTCTGTCCAATGACATAGTTTAAATTGGGGCTCTCCAAGTCTATCTCCTTTTTCCTCAAAATGAGTCTCAGAGTAATCCTTTTTCCTAGTGTGTTTCATTTTCCAAGTCCTCCTATCTGCCGCCTCCACAGAGCGCGGTTCCCATGGCCCCATGCCATGTCAGCCTAAATTTATTTTTGTTGCTGATAGAAGGTTTGTAAAACCTTTATTCCCTTGGGTGGGGTTATATGACACCTCATAATATAAAGATCACCTTGGGTGGCTTCCCCAATTCCTTAGTCCCTGTATTCCCCCAGGCTGGGCTTCCTTTTCCAGGGCCTCTTTCTGGCGAATCTAATTTAACACATCCTAATCCTGTCAAATGCTTAAAAATTTAAGCGCCTTGGGACTAACTACAGCTGACACAGTCCTAAGCTGAGTTGGTTCTACTGATAATACAAGGGAAAACACCAGATGATATTGATGGTGATAAAAATAAAAATTACTATTTATATATTTTTGCTTTTCTATATTTCTATATATTTTTTAATAAATTTATCTTATATTTTTTATAGTTTTTTCTATATTTTTTTAAAATGGACTTAACCTATAAGTAGGTTCAGATGTTATCTTTTCTTTTCCCCTACTCTGGTTCTGATGTTCGATTTTTGAACTCAACCAGTTATCATGGCTCAGAGGTCTATTTTTAATATTTAACCAACTATGATGGTTCTTGATCCCCTCTTGGGATTGGATCAATACACCAGAATTTAACCCAATTCTAGTAGGGTTAGTGGTACTTGGGAACATTTCAACATATTACTCCCCTAGGTCTATAGTTGAGAAATTTTTTTTGGATCTGGTTCAAAAATATATTTTATCTGAAATGTTCCTAATCATATAGGAATCAGTTGCTGACTTGATAATCTTGATCACGCCTGACTAAAAAGCATCCAGCTTATTTTCTTCTTCTAAAATCATGGGTGCCACAATAGGCTACTCTATCCACGCATGGCACTCTTTTATTGCTGGGAAGTTCTTGTCATCTGTCATCTTTGCTTTAGTTCTTTTATTCGAGGTGGTATCAAACGCCAGTGATAAAGTTCAATCATAATACTTGCCAGAGTTCAGGTACTAAATTGCACTAATCCATGAAGTTAATTCTATGGCCGGATATAAAATAGGCGTTTTTGCTGTCCTAAGTGTATATAATTGTTCAAACGGCGTTTTCCTTGCCACCATATGATGACTGATATTGTAGGCGAAGGGTAATCAAACTTAATAAGTTCCCCAAGCAGAAATTTCCACATGTCAAAATTTTTTCAACATTGCGGCTAGCATTCTGTTGCCTTGTTCTACCATTCTGTTTGGTTCTGGTTGGTATTAAATGGATAACAATATTCTGATCCCCATCAGTTCGTTCAGCCTTGAGATCATATAGAATATGAAATTGGTACATTATCAATCAAAAAACTGCGGGAAGATTTTTCTGGTACACCACTTGATCCAGGATGAATCTCGCCATGCTTTTAGCATCCATTTTTAAGGATTTCGTTTCTACCCAACTAGTCAGATGGTTTATCATCACTATAATGTACTTCACACCCAGAATACTGACACTCAGGGGTACCATCACTTCTATTTACATTATGTGCCAAGAGAACCTAGGGTGTAATAGACAGTATTCTGTTATATTCTTATGTGGCTTAGGGAGTGGTCATTCCATGCAACATGCCAGATAGTTGGCGACATCATAGTTGATTGAATCCAAGTAATAGTACTGACAAATATGGTCCATGGTTTTTCTTGGGCCACCATGGATGATGACGTTGTGTGCAGCTCAGATGATTTATTCTCATATGATGGCTTTGGTAATAGAGTCTGCTTTGCGTCAATAATCTTGTATAATTTTTCATTTTTTGATTCAATGTTTTTCATCACTTTCTCTAGCCCACCTTAACTTTCTTGGGGCTTTTCCCTAGATTGACTTCAATCATCATCTATAAAGCTCATCTGATTGATGATAGACAACTTTTAATGCAATAGTCTTGATAATCCGTCAGCATTTTGATGTGATTCTGCTCTTTGTAATAACTCAAAAAGTTTAGTTTTGTAGGTTTAATGCCCATAAGGCCAGTCGCCCCTCTGCTTCCTTCAGGTTATGGAACTAGCGTAGAGATGAGTGGCTGGTCACCTAAAAAGAGTCTCATAAATATATATTTAGAATTGTATGCATTCAACAATCACCACGAGGCATTTGCAAATCAACATGATGTAGTTTATTTCTGTTGGCGTTAGTGTTCTGCTCACATAGGCCACTGGATATCTTCCCACTTCACCAACTACTTGACTTAAAGTGGTGACATATCGCTTTCAATGGGGCATCTGTCTAAACGATAAATTCCTAGTCAAAATTCAGGTAGTTTTAAAAAGGACTAGTTATTAAATATCATAGTAACATATCAAACAATTCCAGGGCCTCATCATTATATTAAGTCCTTTTTTCAGATCCTTCAATAACTATAATAATGGTTCAGCGATTTTGGCGAAATTCTTAAGAAAACAGCAATAGTAGCTGACCATCTCAAGAAATACTTATATATTCTGAATGTTCTCAGTTTTTTAATTTAATGGATGTAATCATCTGAATCTGGTGTTTCAGTCCACTGGAGTTAATCACAAACCCCAAGTACTCAAGCTCTATATCGGAGAAATACATTTTTCAACTTGATTTTAATATTGCCATCATCAAGCGCCTGAACACTTTTAAGTGCTCCAAAATGGTCCATGAAGGTCCTGATGTATACATTAATATCATCCAGGTATACCAAAATGCAGGATAACTTTAGATCGCTGAGGATAGAATCCATTGCTCATGTACTGTTACTGGAGCGTTGAAAATTCCCTGGGGCATTCTGGTCAGCTGGTACAGTCCATGTGCAGTAGTTATTGCAAATTTTTTATGATATTTCTTTGGAAAATCTATTTTTCGATATCCTGAGATTAAGTCCTTCACTGAAAAGTACTTGGCATCCCCTAGGCGATTGAGCGCAGTGTCAGTTTTTGGCAGCAGATATAAATCCTTCTTAGTGACTTTATTTAATCAGAAATAATTGATCACCATTCAAATTTACCATCCTTCTTCTTCACAATTAGGATTGGGTTACCCATAGACATGACGACAGAATGAGGAGCCCATACTGTACCAACTTGCTTTTCTTTTATATCAACCATGGCTTCGGCAGCACTAGACTAGTGGACAGGTCCCATCCTTATCAGAGGAACTTCCCTAGTGTCAACCTTATATTTTTCGTTTTTCACGCACCCAAAATCATGGTCATTCTGGGCAAATATTACCTGATATATATCTAAAATATTTTAGAGAAATCTTGCTGTCAATTTGATAAATCAACCACCTGCCTTTAATTGACCAAAACGTTGATTCTTTCAGCAGCATCTGCCAGTAATCCCACTCAGTTAATGATCTGAAGTCGTGGAATTTACTGATTTTTGCTGTTGTGATTAAATGCAGACACACGATGACTTGATTTTAATCTAATTAATCAGTTTTTCACCCAGATTAGCCAGTAGCACACTTATTAGTCCATGTCCTGGCATATTGATCCCCCAGCACTGCACATGGCTTAATCCTCGATTAATTCCATAAAATGATGATTCTACTTACAATTGCTCCATGACTCAAGCATTAACCCTGTTCTAATTTTATTTTCATTCCTGGTGGTACGGTGTTCATCATCTTGTCCTCAAGTGTATCCCACGGTTTTCCAGGATCTTCTTCATAATTTATCTCCATTTTCATCCTTCCAACTTGCACTGGATAAGAACAATTTCATCTTCATGAGTAAAATTTACAATCTTGCTCTTCTTTGTCATTGGTTATTCTCCTTGCTGCCGATATACCAAAAGCAAGGTTTGCCCCAATGTCAGAGTATTCTTCAAAAACAAATTATAAACCATACATTCTCAATTCAGTCTCAATAAGCATTTTGTAATTTTGATTAGCCAACACTATGGCAGGAGCATATAACACAAGTGATCAAACAAATTTTCAGCGAACTGTAGCTCCACAGGTTATTTTAATATCTGGTCTAGTGAATCCATAATCCTTCCATTACTCTAGATCTAGTGGTTCTTCATTCACTTCACTAATTTGGTAGAAACAATGTTGTGGGCGCTCCATTGTCAATTATTGTCCATATTCTTACTCAGTTGACTATAATATACACATATGTACACTGAGAGTATTGTAATATGTGTTTAGTAAGTAAATAAAAGCATTTATCACTGAATCAAGTATTACATCTTAATTGCATTGTTAAATCAGAAATTATTCCTTGATCCCGCTATTATGAAAGATACATTTGCATCATCTATTCTCATCTTGAGCTTTTCTTTCATGATTCTAGCTTTTTATATATTGTCCGCTGGCTGATGAGCATATGGCCAAGCAATTTTTTCATGATTTTGGGGAAATTCCCTTAACTTTAGCTTAGGTAATGGCGTTCAAGTCCAAATTAACAACCTGATAAACTGGGTCAGGTGTTTCTTCATTTACAAAAAAAATTGTAAATTTCTACATCTTCATTCAATATATCTGAGGAACAGGTTTGATCTTGGTTCCATAATGTCCTTATCTAGACCGCATGTACTTTCTTAACTCTTAATTGATTTTTTTCTGTTTCACCTTAACTATAGTAAATTACTTCTTTGGCTTTTTGCTCCTTTTTTGAGCGGCAAACTGTTCAGGTTTCCAACATTGGTGGCAGTGGATCTGCATCTTGTCCTCTCGTTTTTGTCCTTCAGGCTCTATTTACATCATGACTCAATTATGTTACACTTTGTTAAATTTGGCAAAATTCACTGTATTTATTTTTAACAGGAATGGCCTTAAAAGTTCTATTTGGGGCTTTGAAGGTTGCTCCTAACACCTTTTGATGATCCACCATCTGTGATGTTAGCATTTATGCCATTAGTGCTGAAGCCTTCATTATGATGCAAATCTCTTAGACCAAAGTGCCACTTGCATCATAATTTGTGCATCGAAATCCAATAGTACTTTTGCACTTGTTAGGATTTGTGATTCCTGGTAGAATCAGTAAGCAAAAGCAGCTAGAGTTTCGTCTTTTCATAATTCAACGCCCATTAATTTTATGTTTTTGTTTGGACATCAATGTAGAGCTTTTAAACTCTATCATTTTGGCTTCCTTAGCTTCATTGTAAGTGCAATTGTCCCCGTTCAGATGTGGCAACACCAGATTTTGACAATAGGTGTTCAGGCATTCATTACAGCCACTGCCTTTTGTCAGTCACTAAATCCATTATCTTCATTTTGAATAATCATCAAAATAAAGAAGTGGTGTCTTGGTGAAATGTGTGCAATTTTGGGTACTCCAAAATTCATTTGTGGCTCCACTGGCAGGGTATACCTACCCAATGGCTTGATTAGCCATAGGAGTAAGTTTGGGGTAATCTCTGAAATTGCGGTAAATAACATAGGCATATTTCTGGGTGTTTGAATTATCCCAACTAAGGTTTCATGCGTATTGTTGTTGGCTTTTTCTGCCTCCATTTAGGCAATCATACTCTTGATTTTCTAAATCCTCTATGCGCTTTGACAGGCATGACATATCTTTGTTACTACAGTGTAAGAATTCTCTATCCACTTCTTTCTCAGCCTTCTGAAATAATACTTCTTTAATAAATTCGCTCTTCATTTGCTTTAAAGAGGTGGCCTTCCCATAGAAGTCAATAATGATTTTTCAACTTGCTCAACCTCTTCCTCAGCTTATATAACTATTCGTCCAAAGTGGAAAATTCAGTCTGTGAAGGCAAGTTTAGTTCGTTCTTATTGATGGTCGCTAGTTCCGACCAATTCTTTCTTAGTACATTCTTGTAAAACATGGCTGATAAAAGCTTCTTATTAAAACTGGCTTAATACTCAACAACCCATGTTGTAATGACCAGATATTAAAACCTTGGAACTTTATTTTATAAAGATTGTAGCTCGCTTCAGCCCCATTGTTTAACTGCACAGGTTCCTTGTATTTTCGTTGTATGAATTGTTGATACACTCTGAATAGCTTTGTAATGGTATGAAGAAAATTACTCTAGTTAAATTTCTTATAGCCAAGATGATTATTAGGTCCAACACTAAACTGGTACTTGTCCTGATACTTGAATGTTCTTTTGGTGTAATGATAAAGAATTCTTCCCTCTTTTATAGAATTTAACCTATGATTAGGTTCAGTGGCTCTTCTTCTTTCTCTTCACGCAGAGTCCACATAGTTAACTATAATGTAAACGAAGGATCTCATTTTTCCAAACTTTAGTCCCAAGAGTAAAATATGACAGTCTAAATTACTAAATTACCCAAGCTTTCCTTATCTGTTTTATTTTAAAAATGCAAGGGAAGGTTTATTAGGTTATTTGGTGCCCAACTCTTCTGTTGGCGCTCCAGTTAGAATTGGCAGACGTCGCCAATAAATTTTAGCCCTTCATGGTCGCTCTAAATGATAAACTTCCTAATCAGTTTAGTTGGATTCCACCACCAACAATACATGCGACCTCCTCTGGGTTAAAACAAAGAACACGTTTCAACATTTTCGCCCAAACCCAGCATGTCATCCAAATTAGGTTAATATTTGATTAGGTAAAGGGACTTTTATCCATAAACAACAGGTTGTAATCCCTAAAAGGGTAACTTGCAAGTTGCTTATCACTGGCAGCATCAATCGCCTAGCAACTCATAAAACCCTTAGTTGACTGGCGACAAAGCCTGATCAACTCCTACAAGTTAATTAAATTATCAATATTACAATTGACAACCTAATCACTTGCTTATTGTCAGGGATCATCCTAATGAAATACTAGTGATATGGAGGATCAAAACCTGGCGAAGTACTAAAAGATCACTAGGAATAGCTTCATAAACAAAAGTTATCATAGTTAATTAAAAACTCCTAAATCCACTAGTGGTATACGTCCTCTAAGAGACTAGAAGATTTAATTTTAATGATTAAGCTGGGTAATGTTGCCATATTGAATTCCCAACAGGCAGGCTGCCACCTATCTCTCATCCAATGTATACCCTAGGTTAGAGAATTGGATGAGATGCAGGGCCTAGGATTTGAATCGAATTTGTTTATTAAGAGGCAAATGACCCTATCCAGCTTTGTAGCTGGAGCCAAGACCCTTACATCACCCTTTCCTGAAAAGGACAGGGTTTACCCCCTTCAGGTGCGCTAGCCAAAGCATAGTTTTTTGCAATGTTGGGAGTTTGATGACTGCAATTGTAGCCTTCTTGAAAGGGTAATGTGAGGGTTCATCTGGGTTGCCTTGTGGAACTGAGCAATAAACACTTGACAGTTTCATAGAATCTTAGGAGGTAACACGACTATTTTTATAAGATTGAAATCACTTCAAAAATATATAGGTACTGCAAACCGCGTTTGACTCTTCATGTGCTCGTGATCTGCTCTACTTTGAACTCTGGGCACCCTTAACCATAATGGGCTCCACCTACACAGGCTTCTGTCCTTTAAATGGTGATAAAGAGGAGGTGTGTTAAGAGTTGTGAATCTTTCAGTGTGTGGAAAGTTTTACATGAAAGGATACATTGTATGACATCTGGGAAAAGGGGAAAGGGGCCTGAGCGCTTGCAAGCTAACTTACAATATGGCATCTTCAGGTGCAAATTCTTGGTATCCACCATAAACAAATCACCTTCCTGATAGTTAGGAGGCTTAAGGCGTTTCTTATCAGCAAATTGCTAGGCATCATTAGTGGATTTAATAAGTTGACTTTGAACTAATTAATGCACTTTTAAAATGTGGGTGGCAAAGAGATCTGCAGCAGGGATGTTATAACGCTCTTGTGGCCCAACATTGAACGTAGGGCTGTACCCCAAATTAGCATAAATAGGTGAAACCCCTGTTGCTTCATGGATTGAGACTTTGTATGAAAATTGGTCCATAGGGAGGTCCGCTGTCCATGTATCCGAGAAGCTGTTGCATAGCATTAAAGGTACGCTCTAAGGACTGGTTAGTGCGCTCCTTTTAAACATAATACTGGAGGTGATAGTATGAAGATCTGAGTGGCTTAATATTCAACATTTCGCTCAAAGCTTCCCAGAATTGCGAAGTAAACTAATGTCCTCTAATGCTGATTTTTTCTTAGGAACCCTTAACAGAAGCAAACATATGTGCTACAAACAACTGTACTTTGTCCTCAGCTGTAGTATTTTTCATAAAGTGATAATGATAGCATTTTATAGGGGGTTTTACCATCACAATCACGTCATACCATGGGATTTAAGTAAGCTTACAATAAATTCCACTGACATTGACGTCCATGAACCTGCTTCTTGTTGAAGAGGGTGGGGGAGGCTGTTCCTCCCTGTCCTATATGACAAGGACTAACGCAGATCAATTATTACTCAATCCAAGTGAATCATATTTTGTCAGCCCATTCCAATCTTACCCTCTTTATTGGATAAATACATTTTTAGCGCCAGGATGCCCTTTGTTAGTGAGCCATGATGTTCCCTTATGACATGGTAACATATCTTAAAGAACCACATACCTTTTCCAGAAAATATATTATTAACTTTTTGGGAATACTATCCAGAAGGGGCTTTTTGAGCACCAATCTTCGTCAGGAGGTCTCTTCCTTCAGGACCCGTAGACTGGGATGCCAAAACAGCATAAAGGATAGAAGATTTCTTGACAAGAGATACTTGGACTGGTTCAGACATAGTAACGTCAGTCACTGACTCAGATGTAGTATAAGGGATAATGGCGTCCTGGGAGAACCTTCATTAACAGGGGCGACCAGCTCCAAAAGAGTATCAGGGGTGCTGGTGGATGTGGGACCTACGAGATTTGGCTTTAACTTTGGATATATTTTTAGATCTTTAGTTTGGGTCTGGGCTTAGGGTTTTAAGTGGATAATGTAATCACAGAAATGGATGATTATTGCGTGGCAATGACTCATTCAAGGGGTATTACTGTTAACAAATTATGAGTCTATATCTACAGTAGGGTCCATTAAGGGTGCGCGGCTCAAGATATTAAATAGAATATGGGCGTCCCCTTTGAAAAACTCACACTTAAAAATCAAATTTCAAGAGTCACGATGAGTTTTGGTCTTAATGTGAGGCAATTTCTTTGTTTTTTTTATGTGCGACTTGTGGTTTGTGCGCACAACCACTGTGTGCTTGGCTCCCTGTAGCAGGTACCGCCAAATGCATCAGGTACCAATAAACCGCCGCCAACTCTTTATCATAAAATGACCAGGCTCGCTTAGTGGCGCTGAACATCCTTGAGAAGTAAGCCACAGGCTGTTCACGCCTCTCATGTTCCTGAAGAAGTACAGTCCACACTGCGGTGCCAGAGGCATCACATGCCAATATAAATGATTTATCTTAATCAGCATGGCGAAGAACTGGGGTGTAGTCAAAACCTCTTTCATCGCCTCAAATTCTTGCTGGCATTCTGGAGTCCAAACAAATGTGACAATCTTACCTTTGAGGGATTAAAGAGAGGAGGGCAGCTCTAAAAAGCTGGTGAGAACTTTTTGAGAAAATGTATCAGATCCTAGAAAGCTCCGCAGTTGTTTCTGTTTCTTGGGGGTAGGCCATGAGTGAAATAAAATCCAGCTTAGAAGGCGTAATGGCATGACCATCTTTTGAGATCAGGCTTCCCAAAATCGGACTTCATCCTTAAAAAACTCATATTTGGATGGCTAGCAACCAGACCAGTTTTTAGAGAGGGCTTCAGCCACTGCTAACTTACCCTTGCCATGTTGATCAGCAATGTGTGATTGGATTATCATTCCATCCACGTAAGCAATTGCATAAAAGAATATGAAATCCCAAGGCGCCATTTACTTGGCGTTGGAAAACTGCCGGGGTATTTTTTAGACCAAAGGACATAACCTTAAACTGGTGAATGCCATACCTGGTGCAAATTGCAGTCAGCCAATCCTGGCAATAATTGATCCACAATGATAGAAAGAGTTCACCAGATCAAAAATTGATAAGCACCTTAGATCTAGACATTGCCTGGTAAATTGCTGCCTACAGGGGCAAAAGGTAGGCATCAGGAACCATCACATTATTTAATTGTCCATGATAAATGCATGGTCTCAAATTACTATCCTGCTTCTGGGTGAACATCATATGATAGAACACATGAGAGTTTTCTTGAACATCCACCCCTTCGTCACCATGTCATCATTCCATGTCTTTAAAGCCTGGTCTTCTACAGCAGAGTTGGGATATAGGGTCAGTTGAGTTAAAATCAGGTCCATTGTTAACTGTAAATTTAGATTAAATTCTGAGTGATCTGGCAGTTTATTAGCCCCTTCCAAGTCAAAAACTAAATTAAAATGGAGCTAGAATGGGGAAAAAGTAGGCGGCTCAGGCTTAATACTCACAGATGAGTACTCCACAGTTGCTTAAACTTCGTTACCTGTTGCCATGGTGGTAAGAAGGGATATTTACCCTATGTGAGCATTGTTGAGAACTCTAGCATATTCACTCCAAATCAATACTCACTGATTGGCGGTTCACCCATCCTTTACCCAAAATCACTGGGGAAAAGAAATTCTGGTATTGCTGAAAATTAGGCTACAGATTCATATTTATGGGAAACAAAGCGCAGCTGTTCACAAAGAGGGATGTGAGCAAAGGGATCCAAGATGACCCCAAAGCTGTAAACCCTTGAGTAAATGCAAGATCCAAAGTTTACACCACATTAAGATCAATGAGTTTCTCTGTGGCTCCAGTGCCTAACAAGGCAGTTAAAGTTACCTTGCGCTGGCCTACTGAAATATGAGCGAGGAATAAAATATAATCATGATATACTTTATTAACTCATTAAGGTCGCAAAGGCTTTGGGATTTTAGTCTAAAGTGTTCAGCCTCATCAATTATATTTAATCTGCTTGTCCACTAGGGGATTCATCCCACTAATGGATTTCAGAGTTTTTAATTTCTAGACAATAAAAATTGTCCAATGAAATATTCCAGCGAATGGGTGTTGATCTGCCAGATTACAATCCGCTGGATTGATGAGTGTTTAGGGATGATCCCTGACAATAAACAAGCGATTAGGGGGTCAATTTTACTATTGATAATTTAATTAACTTGTAGGAGTTGATCAGGTTTTGTCGCCAATCAACTAAGGGGTTTATGAGTTTCTGGTGAGTAACGCTACTTGCCATAGAGCAACTTTTGAGTTAAGCTTTTATGGATCATAATATGCAGTTTATGTTTTAAAGTAAATTACTTAAGCAGGTTGTTACCATATAATGTTAATCTATGGGAGTTGAGTGAAGACATTAGAATACTTTCTTGGTTCAACTCAGAAGAGCTTGCAGTCAAGTATGGAAGAGAACCTCGTTACTATCAATGAGGAAGATCATCATTTTGCAAAAAAATGGAGCTTAATTCATTGGCAAAGGCACCATTCCCAAGTGTGGTGCCAACCAAAAAGTTGTGCACCGATATTCACTATAAACTCCCCTTGATTTATTATAATAAAGCAGATGAGAACTGATCAATTATACAATTATAATTAAGTTTTACTACTTATACTGTTTGCTCTTGTGATTAAAGAAAAAAGGACAAGATCATCCTTTGTCGTTATTATTGTTGATCTCTGTGGACTCTGCGTGATGAGAAGGAAGAAGAATCTCTGAACTTTATCCTAGGTTAAGATCTACCAGATGAAATATGGAAGAGGTCCCTACCATTTTAGAAGAAATTAATATTAGGACAAGTACCAGGCTGGCGTTGAACCTAATCACCTATTGGGTAGCAGCTCAACTAGAAGAGTAGGCTTCATACTACTATTGTCTATTATATCATATTAAAAATAGAACAACGCACATCCAAAGAACCAGTGCAGAATGAATAAGAGAGCTGAATGGAGTATTATTCAAGATGAGGAATCAGATCCTGAACTTTATCAATTATAATCAATTGAGGGTTCAAGCTCCTAAAGTTTTAACAACTAGATCTCACTCAGCGGATAGTTGAGCTTATTCAAATTTAATAATAAAATAAAATCTAATATGTTTCTAAGTACAAATTATGCAAGCTCTGGATGAAATAAAACAATTAACAATAACGCTTTTGATCAGCATTGCAAGCTGAAATCACTGAATTGAAAGAGGTGACGAAGGCTGAGGAAGAGATTAACAATTGGGAAAAATTAAACAACAATCTCTGTGGAAAAGTCAACTCCATGTAATGCTAAGGAAGGTCAACTGATCAAAGAAGTATTGTTTCAGAGACTGACAAGAGGCAGATGGAGAACACATATGCCATCTTATTGAAGAGATAGCGTGAATATTGAAGCATATCGAAGAACTAAAGGTCCATAGATGTGACTGTGCAGTTGGTGGCGAAGAAGCTGAAAATGAAACGTCTGCAACTCTAGTTGGGAAGAATAACCCATCGAAATATGTTTTGGAGCATTTGGAGCAATTTTAGACATGACACCTGAAGTCACTCCAATGGATAAAAGGAGTCGTTAACAGGATAAACCTGTTATGGAGCCACAGATGTATTTTGAAGCACATCAAAATACCTGTGTTCCATCAGGATAATGCTCCTGCGATTTTCTGATTATTGAGATGACAATTTTTAGCTACAGTAACTGACAAAAAGCATTTACTGTCATGAACTGCCTGAACAAAAAATGTCAGAATCTAGTGTTATCTCATCTAAACGTGGACAACTGGTCTTATCATGAGCACAAAGAAGCCATCATTCTAGAATTCAGAATTCCCAAATGGATGTCTAAACGCAAGCAAGGATTTATGTGGTTTCAATTCCGTAAGGATGTGAACCTAGTAGCTTTCATGGACTAACTCTACCAGGAATCACAGATCCTGGACGGTGTGAAAGTGCTAATAATCTTGACGCCTGAATCTTGATGCATGCGGCAATATGTCCCTATCAAAATTTGCACAGTCCTATGGCTTCAGCGTAAGTAACACAAATTGGCCAAATCTTAAAGGGTTTACATTTGAAGATGTTAAGCCAATTTTATAGCCCGAAACAGAGTTTTCAAAGTGATCCAGACTTGAGCTCACTACACTTTATAATTTTCTGGGATGGATAAGGAGCAAGCATATTGAGTTGTATCAGGGACTAAGCCCAAAGTATGAAAGCAAGTGGCAAGTTGCTTATCTGAAGCCACCAGTGTGGTAAATCTGGACTAGTAGCCGCCCAAATTTTGGAATAAGAAGCTCAGGCAGCAGTTAACCTTAGTCCAGGAGAAGGAGAAGGAAAAATGTCAGTATTTAGTAAAAGGTCCCACGGTCTAGAGATGTGACAATCTGGCACTGTAGTTAAACCTGCTCCTTCCAATATTATGAATGTTAGTATAGACATTTCTGATCTCTTCATACATGATAAAGCAACTGATCCATCATATGGGTTGTCAGTACGGATGTGAATGCCATAACTTGAGCTAAAATGAAGGGTATTGATCCCAAATATTTTAAGGAAGTTGCTCAACCATATGTTCCTCAGCTAGTTGACAAGATATATCTGCTAAGAATCAAGAGGAGTTAATCAAGGTGAGATTAAATGAGGCAAACGTATCAATTCCAATTAGTACCATCACGAAGTCTTACCCTGATCTTTCAGCACAACTAATTAATTTTCTTGATTTGGCAAATAACAACGCAATTAACTCAAAAAACACTCTTACAATATTCTGATTGTACTTATGCGGTTATCATTGTTAACTGAGTGAGAGTGAGGGCGATAAACGACAATGGAACGCTCATAGATATCACTTTGACCATATTGATGAATCAAATGAAGATTTCTTTGTGGGAGATAGGTAGGATAAGCTGGGTCTCTGCATGGCGCAACCCTGGAAAGCCTGTTGAAACATCGGTGAGTAGCTAACACCAGAACCCAGAGAGGCACATTGGTTGGGTCCTGTAGTGTCCTGAAAGAAGTGCGGGATGGTAGTGATGACTGTGCCAACCTGTTCTCGCGGGTGTCTACCACTCCCTGAGGGGAGAATACAGGCAGAAAGGGGGGTACGAGTCGGGCAAGGTGCCTGTCAAAAGGCCTCCCTGTGAGCTGGGGTTGCATGGTGCAGATTCCAGGACAAGGGAAGGGCAATCCTGTTTGGCTGCACTCTGGTGAACCTGCTTAAAATATATGCTGCGGTTTGCTGAGTTGGCCTGAATTTTTGCTAGCTGCCAGTTCAGTTGGCATGAGCTGGCTGGCAGTGAAATAGATCATGCAAGAAAATTAAGGCTGGTCTGAAAGGACTCCAAGGCTTCCTGGACAAAAAGGGGCTTGAGAGCATAAAATCACTAAAAAAGCAGGTGACAAAGGGGAGGGCTTCGGCTTCTCCCCCTAAGGGCCTTAAACTTGGGGTCATTGGGTCTTGTCCCCTGAAAGGGGGATGAGAGGCATATCGCCTGTTCTGGCTGGTGCAGACGAGCAGCCTAGTACTTAAACAGGGCGGGCATATGTCAGTTTAGGGATAGCATGAGCTACTCCCAATCATGGTTGGGCCCCATATTTGAGGGCGCCTTATATTCACGCAACCCTAGTGTGGTGGGGGGCAGTGCCCCAGGCCTTCATCCCGCAACAGTTGCCCACACTAGGAGCCCCAAGGGGCTTTTTTAGCTCAAAAATTTCTTTGTATCTAGAACACTGGAAGAAATACGGAATGGCTGGACCAGAGATGATACTATTTTGTGTAGCGTACAGCACGCTTCTACTCCAGTTCAATTCACTAGTGGTATCAGCTCCTGCCAATGAGTTGGCAAACCATATTTACAATTTACTGATCAGGACAGAGTTCCTGAGAAAATATGGAGGGAAATGTAATTTTGAGGAGAATACTCTAACCATTTTGGGACAGACCCTGCCTTTGGTATATCAGCAGGAAGGAGAACCACCACTAACTAAGAAAAAAATTATTTAGATTTTATTTACAATGATGGTATCCTTTCCATACAATAATATCTGGTTGGGTGAATATGGAGAGATTTGCCAAAGGAAATCCTAGAAAATCAGGGCTCACTTTGAGAATAAAAACTTCAAACATACTACTTCCTGTGATGCAAATAATTGTTAACACAGGGGTACGCTTGAGATTCAGGAGCAACTATATGCATAAGTCGTTGGCCCATGGAGTAAATCAAGAATCAAACCATGGGAATTCACCAGGGATAATTATGCCGGGACATGGAAAAATAAATGTGCTACTGGCTAATCTGGAAACAAAACTGATGATGATAGCAAAAACTAAGCTGTTGCAATTCTCCATTTAATCTTGATGAAAGAGATAAACAAATTCTATGCTTTTATAACGCTAACTAAAATTTGATTGCTGGTAGAAACTTCCATAAGTATCAATGTCTTAGTAGATCAATAGCAACTGGCTGAATTGACTGAACAGCAGCAAGAATAAGTGCTCTTACTATTTGGGAAAGATCAGGAGATAAGCGCCCAAGAACGCCCACGATTTGGGATGCGCAATGAACGTGATTCACAAGGGGACATAAGGGGAATATTCGCCAATATGGATGAGACCTATTTAAAAGTCTAGAGCTTCTGAAGCTGTAGTCAGAGAAGAAATCAGCAAGCTTGTTGAGGGTGGGCTCCTCGTCCCATCATTGCGTCCATGGGCGAGTCCAATCCTTACAGTAAAAAAGAAGGGTGGATCAACCCAAATGGGGAAAAATATTGCTGACTGAAAAGATTACTCCAAAGGATTTGTATCCACTGCTTAGGATCAATGATGCACACGATTGCTTGGGCACTCCAAATACTTTTCAGCGATCAACTTAAGTTTGAGTTATTTGCAAATTGATCTTACAAAAGAAGACCAGGAAAAATATGTAATCATTTTTGAAAAGGGACTATTCAGCCTACCCATATGCTCCTGATTGTGTAACACGCTGGCCACCTTCCAGAGATCTATGGACCTATCCCTAGTGATCTATAGTTATCCTTTGTCTTAGTATAGCAGAATAATATAAATGTATTCATTAGGACCTTCACGGACCATCTTGAGCACTAATAAGTTTTCAAGCACCTAATAATGTCAAACTTTAAATCAAGCAAAAAAATTTTCATTTCTATTAGTAGGAGCTTGAATACTTAAGGTTCTGTTATTAACTCGAGAGGGATGCAACCCCATCTGCAGAAGTTTATGCGATTGAACGGATGTCATTCCCAAAAAATCGTTTGGTACATCCAGTAACTCTTGGTATGGTCATCTACTATTGCTGATTTATAAAGTATAACACAAAAACCGCAGAGCCTTTATCAATTTTTTAAAAGATCCCAAAAAAGGCTTCATGTGGAATGAAGAAGCACAGGATTCATTCATTAAATTACGCTGATACCTAATGACCAGTCCTGTCTAAAGACCCGAATTTTGATCAAGAATAATCATCCAAACCGATGCATTGATGATGGTGACTAGAGCCAATTTTAGTCAAGTGGATGAAGATGGGATGAACATCTGGTGACCTATATGAGTTGAACACTAACACTAGCAGAGAGAAATTATACTATGAAAGGGTGCAAATGCCTTGCAGTAATCTATGCATGCAAGAAGTTCCAAGTGTATATTGACAGAACGCACTTCAAAGTGGTGATGGGCTACTTGTCTTTATGCTCGCTCCATGACTTGAAGGAACAAGGTGGGAAACTGGCCCAATGAACTTTAAATTTTCAAGCCTATGATTTCTAAGATACTACACTAGTCTGGATCAACACATTGAAATTATGAAGGACTATCAAGATTGACTGCAGTCCATAATGTCTATCATAAAGCGGACAGAAAATTCTAAAAAATGATTGAAGTCAATGTTGGGGACAAACCCTGAGAAATTCAAGATGCACTGAGGAAAGTAATTTTTAACACCAAGGTTGTCAAGAGATTGTATGTAAGTCTCTTGTTCCCTGAGAGAGGTGGTGCGGGTTGCACAGCCACACCGCCAGGGAATAAGTTGTCAGTTAGATTGTAAACAGAGCACTGCTGAGGGTGTTGGAGCCAAAGGGACCAGAGCAAGGGTGTACAACGCTGTATACAATAGAAGATAGAAAATATACAGCAATAATTGGTTGGTCCCTTAAATTGGGAGTCCATAACCAAGCGATCTGTACTCGAGTGCTTGGGTGCCTCAATCTGGAGGGGACCAGAGCAACCCAGAGGTGCACAAACACAGTAGATATTTTTGTTAAAATTAAAATGACTAACGTTGTTAGAGACTTCCTTGATGAGGTCCGCGCACAGGATTGTCAAGGAACCATAATAAAAAACGTAAACTAACTGGACTTTTATTATGAGAAAATTGACCAATGAGAAAAGTGGTCTCGTGAAACATACTTAAATATAAGCAAGTTGTCAATTGGTAAAATGGTGCTAAGCCTAAGAGAACCAATAGGCGCACCCTACCATTGGCCAAAGTACTTTAGCTCAAGATTGACTGAACTCAAGTTATTGATTGTAGGTAAAGCCATCCCAATTTGGCAATATTGAAAATGAAACAAGTTTCAAAAACCCCATTCACCAAGCAACCAAATTGAAAGTCATTAGTAGTGATATAGCTGGTGCGGTTTAACGCCCTTGCTGTAACGCAGGGCCAAGCATCACTCACATTCCCAGGACCAACCTGGGCAAAGCTCTCTAAACCCAGCGTTAATCCAGGGTATGTTTTAGGTCATAAGGCCTTGCAAATTGACCTTTCCGGCCTCCTGACGTCCAGTTTTATCCTTGCAATCAAAGCCCTCAATTATGTCATGGAGCAAAGCCATTGCTCTCTCCACCTTTTAATGCTCCATCCCCCAGGGGCTTTTGCTAAAGAAAAGTTCTTGTGGACTGGGGCCACCTTCATGGCAGCGATGGCTTGCTTTGACTTGGATCCTGCAGCCTCAGGGAAACGTTCATGGAAAGAACAATAAGGTCTCAGGTTTGGGTGCAGTCACGTAGCTACCCAACTGTTCTCTGCTGCGCCAAATCCCTTTCAGGATACAAGATACTTAAGTCAACTTCTTACATGATAGGAGGCTACTGTCTCCTCCACTTCCCACTCTAGCGCCCGATCAGTGAGATAAGCCCTTGGAGTTCTGATGGGGGGCCCTAAAACAACGTAAGCTTACTTTTATGGAAGACAGCAGAAATCCTGAATGAGGGGGAGATCAAACTGGTATGTGGCGTCACCCACCTTTCTGACAATGCATTATGTCCCTATCCTCTTTAGTCCCAGTTTTTAACATGGTTCATGATTGGGATGTTTTTAGCATCCAGCATCACGAGATTTCCTTCCTTGTATGCTGGACCAACTCATATTTTACTATCTGCGTTCTCCCTAAAAGTTTACATGAATGCATCCAAATTGATGTTCACCCTTTGGTGTACTTTCTTGATAGTTTTTGTGTAGTATATCACCTCTTCCACTTGAATCATCAACTAGGCTCCATGTTGAAGGCGTTATTAAAGCCATAGTCGGCGAATAAGGGGTAACTACCAATTGATGTATATTTGGTGTTGTTATAATTATACTGAGACCATGGGTAGATGAGGAACACAAAACTGAATATTTGTGGTAGTATAACACCTCAGGAACTGTTCCATGCACTGGTTCACTCGTTCAGTCTGCCCATCTGATTGGGGGTGATAGGCAGTTGAATGGCAGGGGCAAATCTGAAGAGTCCTACACAACTCTTTCCATAATATCAAGGTAAGCTGGGGCCCACGATTGCTAATTATCTCTTGGGGAACCCCATGAAGTGCAAACACATGTGAAACAAAGAGCCTAGCCATCTCAGCTGCAGTTACTATGGTCCTTCAGGAATAAAGTTGGCGAAATCTTTAAACAGGTCTACCACTACCACGATGACGTCATAGCCTTCAAATGCAGGAAGCTTTACAATGAAATCCACTATTAATGAAGTTTAAGTCCCTTCATCCTTTTGAAATGGTACCAACAACCCTGCAAGGGGTTGGCGATTTGGCTTCATTTGATTCAGACAAGGCACTCATTAAAGCACCTGGTAACCTGCACGGCTGATAATTCTAATTATAAGTACAGCGGATCAGCTCCAGAGTCTTAGCCATCCAGGGTGTCCACTAATAACTCTTTAGTGATGGTCCTGGATGATTTCCAGGTGGAGTAGTCCTATGGGAACCCATAGATGTCCCTGAAACCACACCATGTCATCCTTCACGTGGTAATCTCTGGTAAAATCTTCTTGATTCAATTCACTCTTGGCAAGGATCATGGTATACTTAGGTGACAGAGGCTGTGAAAGGACTATCCTTCTAAACATACCATACTCCTCCGGATTCTCCAGAGGAGCAAGCCCTGACATGCGTGTCATGTGGTAGGGATGTTAGACATAATCCTACCTGGAGAAATCATCAATTGGGTGTTGTGTACCTCTACCTCTTTTGGATTGGGAGCCAATGCAGGGTTTTGGTATAAAGCATCTGCCAAACCATTCTCCTGGCCCTTTGTAAACTCATAAGAAAACACATATCGAGCCAGAGTTTCATGCTAGTGGGTTTGCCGTGGGGTCAGGACATGAGGTGCGTGGTAGTACAATTAGACACAGTGATCTTTATATATTCAGAAGGGTTGGGATGAACCATGCAAGTGATGACGCCAATAAGTCAGCTCCTCAACCACTGCTAATAGCTTTTTGTTGTAAGAGGGGTAGTTTAACTCATCCAGAAATATCTTCCTGGAAAGATAATCACCTGATGCTCTATTCCATCTTCGCCTACTTGTAATAGGGCTGCCACTATGGGAAAGTTGGAGGCATTAGAAGCCACAATACACTCCTTTTTAAGATCTACATGTCGAAGGACGGATGTGGACAATGGGTGCACTTTACCACTTGAAAGGCATCCTGCAAAATTGGAGACCACTGGAACACTTTTGCCTCACTCGCCTTATACAAGGACGCCACCACTTCAGAAATATTTGGTGTTAATTTCTTAAGGAATGTACACGCCCCCCCCCCCCCAAAAAAAAACTCCTCAATTCCTTGACTGAAGTTGGGGTGGGCACTACCAGATTACCTTCTTCTTGTCTGGAGTTAACATGTGGTCTTGTTCAAACATGACGTTGCCCAAGAAATGACCTGGGACTTAAAGACTTACACTTACTGATTTTCAGTGTAAAGTTGGCTGCCCCTAAAATCTCCACCACTTGCCGCAGGTGTATATCATTGGACTCTTGATTAGGTTAAAAACCAGGATATCATGTAAGCCACCGTGCACACACCCAGCAGGTCCCCCAAAGCCGGATCTATACAGCGTTTGAAGATAGCTAGAGTGTTTTCAGCCCAAAGGGCATAATCCAAAACTGGAAAAACTCCTTTTTGGGTGCAAACACGGTGAGCCACTCCTGGCCCTTCTTAATCCGGATCTTATTTAAAGAATTTAAGCAATCCAGTTTGGAGAAGATTTTCGCCTTCTCCACATAGAGAGCAGTATGAGAATCCAACGTAATGAAATTCAAGTTTGGTACTGTGCCGTTGTTGAGATTCCCATAGCCATCACATGGGCTAAGGTACCATCTTATTTTTCCACTAAGAGAAGAGGAGAGCATACCAGGGAGGTACACTGAAATATCGCGCCTTTAGTTAACTACTCTTTAACTCACACATCTAAGGCAGATTTCTCCTGTACAGTTAAAGGGTAAATGGGAGAGGATTACGCACCATATCAACGGTGAGATTTAACTTGCAATCAAATTTGAATGAGCTGGTAGTTCATTGTCTGAAACATCAAATGAAGATTCCAGACTCTTCAGACAGGAAGGTAAGGGTACCTCCGGAGAGGGCTTCAGCAATGGAGCAAGACTGAGAGTGTGGATTTTGCCCAGTGAGGAATATTGCCCTGAAAGTTCGCGTCAGACAAAGGGCCAACATAATTTTGACCATTTTTCAAATTCAAGGATAAGGTATTGTCCTTCAAGTTGGTTCTGACGTCAAAGTTTCACCACCACTCTACAACCAAAATAATGTGTTACAAGGGGTTTTTGATAGCTTGGAAGCGGTCTGCCAAATGATATTCGCCAACTTGATAATCCACTAACCCTAGAATTTTCAGCGTGGGAATACCTTGGGAAGCCCCTCCTTAACCATACCACCTGTAAAGTAATTCAACTCAATGTAGTTGGCTAGGTCTTGTTCAATAATTTTCTTAAAGGCTCCTGTATCCACCAAAATAGTTGTGCTGATTTTCCTTAAAGGGGATAAAAGGGTAGCATTTAACAATAATATCCCGGATGGTCTTTATTTAAAGCAGACAACGCCAATACTTCGCCATATAATTCTTCATTGAGCGTAAGCATGCTCCAGGTCATGTTTTCGCATCATAGAATGGAGAGAGATAATTGGCCACTCTTACTACTGAGGCCACATATCCCACCATATCTTCATAAGATGCATAAACATTTTTATAGTCAAAAGTAAATCTTTCTCCACCTCCTATGTTCTGCAGATGATGGTAGGGGCAAGCTTGGGTTCTCTGAGGTTGTTTGGTATACTGAAATGGGTTCCAAACTATAGACACAAGAGATGATATTTGGCTCATTTTTATATACTGAACTAGCATTATAAAACGCATTTTGGGCTGAGAACAACCCAATACTCAATGTGAAGGCGTGTTGTGCAACTTTATCCAAGGCCATCACCACCAAATCCTTCATTAATGATCCCGCTTGCACCATCTAAAAGCGGTGCCAAGAAAAAGATCATATTAATTAAAGCATTTTTGTCCACATTGGGGGAACTTTAGGGAATCATGCACCTGAATTTCAAAACGTCTTGATCCTCCGGATAAAATCAGGAAGGGTGGGCACTTCCCAGTTTGATGTAGCAAAAATAACGTCAAGATGAACTAACCATCATCCAAGTGAGAAAACGGTGGTAAGCTATATAGTGGCTGTGACCAACAACTGTCTCACCCAATTCACACTTAGAAAAAGTCCCAAACGGATAATTTTATTGCATGTAAAATAAGTTGGTTGGTGAACTAATGTGTCAAGAGTGTCTGTAACTCACTCGTTCCCTGAGAGGTGGTTTGGGATGCATGGCCACACCACCAAGGAACTAGTCATTAGTAAGATCATAAAGAGAGCTTGGCGGAGGGTGCTGGAGCCAAAGGAACCCAGGTATAAGGAGAGTGTCTATAACTCTCCTGTTTCCAGCGTGGTGGTGAATGGTGCACAGAGCCAATGCATGTAAACCAGTCGTTATTACTAAAGTTATTAGAGCCCAGCAGAGGGTGCTGGAGAAATAATAACTTAAGGAAAAGAGTGCAATCATTATAAAAATTATATCACCAAAAATGACGCAGTGCACCAAGAGGAAAGGGTAAGCGTCCCAGGTTTTAGGGAACCTGGGCAAACCAACGGTGCACTAGGGGAAAACCAGATCATTTGTAAAATGATATGATGAATGTAGTGTGAGACCGCCTCAACAGGGTCCACGAACAGGATTGTTCAAAATAACATAAGAAAAACGGGAAAAACGGGAAAATACTTATTGGGAAGTTAACCAATAAGGAATGTTGATCACGGAAAACATATTAAACTTCATCAGGGAAATTTAGAGTCTGCCAAAGTGGTCCCAAGCACCAATTCACCAATAGGCAAACACTACCATCTGAATTGGCATAAAAACACCAAAACTGACTTCACTCAAGTAATCAATTGAGTTGGATCTAACCCAAAAGTGTGAATTTGTAAATGGAATGGGTTTCAAAACCCCATTCCTCAACTAACTGAATTGAACTGTCTGGGTTAATTGAGTAAACCATTTGTTTTAACGCCTAGGCCGATGTAAGGGGCTGGGCGTTAGGCACCTCACTAGTACCAACCTGGGCCTATTTAGCTTGTACCCAGCGTTGGCCTAGTGTGTGCCTGAGGTCAGGGAGTGCCTGAAGCTTCACCTTCTGGGCCTCCTGGCGCCCAGCCTTATCCTTACGGTTAGTCCCCACTATGATGTCATCTAAACATGACACCATGGCAAGGGTGTACGATGCGGTATATATTTGAAGTTAGCAAGTATACAACAATACTTGGTTAATCCCCAAAATGGAGAGTCCATAACGAAGTGGAGATCTGTGCTGGAGTGCTTAAGTGCCTCAATCTGTAGGGGACCAGGGTGTCTCAGCGGCGCACCAGATACAGTATATATTTTTGTTAAAATTAATATGACTAACGTTTTTAGGGACTTCCTTGATGAGGTCCGCGCACAGGTTTGCCCAAGGAACCATATTAGAAACCGTAAACTAATGGGATTTTTATTATTAGAAAGTTGACCAATGAGAAAATTTGGTCTTATAAATCATACTTTAACTAAGATAAGCGATTTTTCAATTGATGAAAATGTGCTAAGCCTAAGAGAACCAATAGGCGCACCCTACCATTAACCAGGGTACTGTAGCTCAAGATTGACTGAACTCAAGTTATTGATTGTAGGTAAAGCCATCCCAATTTGGCAATATTGAAAATAAAACAAGTTTGAAACCCCATCTACTAAGAAACCAAATTGAATCTTCATTATTAATGATACAGCAGGTGCGTTTCAACTCCCATGCTGTAAAGCAGGGCCAAGCATCACGAACATCCTCAGGACCAAACTGGGCATAGTCCGCCTGCACCCAGCGTTGGTCCAGGGTATGTTTTAGGTTAGGAAGGCCTTAAAATTTGACCTTTTTGGCCTCATAACGTCCAGATTTATCTTTGCAATCAGTGCCCTAATTATTTCATTGAGCCATGACAAAGATAAGAATATAAACTATAGAAAAAGATTTACAAAAAACAATTTTTGTTTTTAAAATTATCAGAACAAACAGAATAATATGAGCTGCACACAAAGTTGTTGACCATGGAGGTCTAAGAAAGACAATAATCATATTCGCCAGTACTACTACTAGAAATTGATCATATATGATGTTGATGACTACCTAGACAGTTGTGTGTAATGCCAACTCCACAAACCCTATAAGGATATAAGAAGATACAGGCTAGTACGCCCTATGTTTGCATGGCACACTATGTCAATAGACGTGATGAGACCCCTGAGCCTCAGCACAGGAGGCGCGAAACATATTATAGTGACTATAGATCATCTAACTAATATGGTTCAAAATCAAAGTCCTAGGCAAAGTGGAGGCTGTGAGCACAGTGAAGTTCATTTTGGATCAAGTGACTTTCAGGCCTGGATGCCCCTCTAGGATTTTGAGCTACAATGGAACCAACTTTAAATCCTATGTAATCCTAAGGCTCAAGTATAATGGGATCAGAGTTAGTATCAGTTCCATACAGACCAGAAGCGAATAGAATAGTGGAAAAAGTTAATGGACTTTTAGCCATGACGCTAAGAAAATTGGACGTGGGGAAATTTTACATATGGGAAACTTAACTAAGCTGGGTACCTTTTCTTACAACATAAGTCATCATACAGCGACAGAAAAAAATGCCGTTTGAATTAATTTATAATTAATGGACAGACTTGATACCACTTTTGTATTCTTCTGTATAACCATACTTGGTGAGAGTACCAATAAAGACCTGAAATGGATGGCCAATATTATGATCAAACTGCAATTGCAAGCATTTGATACAACCTTAAGGAAAGGATCAAATTGAAGTCAAAGGATGACAAGAACTGACAGCAAAACAGGAGTACCAAGTGTGGTGTAAGGTAGCATATTGCGACACCCATCTTTTTGGTTGGAGAAATAAGCCAGATGCTTTGTGGTCAGGTCCGTTCAAAGTGATTGCTAAGATGGTGACTGATACCTACAGAATTAAGAACATTGCGGATGGTCATGTAGTAAACTGGGTCCATACAAAATATCTCAAGTATTGGATCTAGTAGAAAAAAGTGCAACTTTCCCAAAGGACCAAGAATCTAGAAAAATTAGGTTAAATATTAATGTTAGTCAAGTCATAAGGGTGTCACCGTATCATAAAAGGTTGTTAAGTCTTAAAAATAGACCTCTGAACCACGATAGATATTTAAGTTTAAATAATGAATCACTGAACCAGAATAGGGTAAACAAAAAGATGGACCTCTGAACCTAATAGTAGGGTAAGTCCTATTGCAAAAAATAACATAAAGAAAAAATACCAGAAAAATAATATAACATAAAAATCATAAAGATTAAAATTAAAAGTATAAAAGACAAAAATGCAAAAAATATCAAAATTTGATTCTACTTATCATCATCAAAAAACATTTGGCGATGTCCCTTATGCTATTGGTAGCACCAACTCAGGCTGAAACTGGTTCCACCATGAGTAGTCCTGAGGCGCTGAAAGAAGCATCACACATTAGTAGAATCAGGACAGGTTGAACTGGATTTGTCAGGAGTTTTCCCTTAAGAAATGAAGCCCAGCCTGGGGGAATACAGGGAACAAGTAATCAGAGAAGCCGCCTGATGATATCCTTTAGACGACGAGGTGTTGTATAAATCTGATCTGGGGAGCAAATTTTACAAACCTTTTCATCAGCAAAAACAACCAAACTAGGCTGGAACGGCATGTGGCCATGAGAACCACACTTTGCGGAGGCAGCAGTGATGAGGACATGGAAAAGAAACGCGCAAAGAATAAGGACTAAGCCAATACGCATTGACAAGGAATGGAGATAGACCAAATGCACTCCAAATTTAAACCATGTTGACGGACTCAGTCAGAATCCACACGGCATATGATCCCAAAAAATCTTCAACCCTGGAAAGTCTGATCAAGCGGGTGAATATGTTGGAATTTTTTGTCCACATTACCCAGCTTCATCAATTGTAATTAATCTTCTGGTCCACTAGGGAATTCATCCCACTAGTGGATTTTAAATTTTTGATTTCTAGACAATAACTATTGTTTGGAGAAATATTACAGCAGATATTTATTGATCTTCCAGATTAAAATCATTTGAGTCTGATTAATGTTTCATCATAGATGATTCTGACAATATAAAAGCAATTAGGGGGTTGATTTTATTATTGATAACTTAATTAACTTGTAGGAGTTGTTCAGGTTTTGTTGCCAATCAACTAAGGGGTTTATGAGTTTCTGTGAGTAACGCCACCTTTCATATAGCAATTTTTGAGATAACCTTTTCTGGATCACAATCTGAAGTTTATGGGTTATAGTAAATTACCTAAGCAGATTGTTACCATATAAAGGTAAATTTGTTGAGAACTGAGCGAAGACATTGGACACGTTTTTGTTTAAGCTCAGAAGAGGTCGTGGTTGAGTATGGAAGAGAACCTTGTTACTATTATTGAGAAAGATCATCATTCCTCAAATCACTGGAGCTCAATTCATTGGTGAAGGCCATCATTCCCAAGTGGGGTGCCAACCAAAAAGTTGTGAACTGAATTCCCTATAATTCTCATTGTTTCATTATAATAAAGCAGATTAGATCTTATTGATTATACAATTATCAAAAAATATTTAAATTTAGACTGTTTACTCTTGTGATTAGAGAAAGAAGTACAAGAAGATCCTTTGTCATTATCATTGTGAATTCTGCGGACTCTGCATGATGAGAAGAGAAGAATCTCTGTAACGGGAGCACAAAAACTCAAAGAATCTTTGAAACTTATCCTATGTTAAGTTCTATCAGACAAAATAGGGAAGAAGGCCAGACTATCCTTAAAAAATCAATATTAGGGCAAGCACCAGGTTGGCGTTAGACCTTATTGCTAATTTGTGTATCAGCTCACCTAGAATAAACGTCTTCATACTACTATTGCCCTTTATATCATATTAATAAATTAAACAACGCACATGCAAGGAACTTGTGCAGCTGCACAAAGGAGACTAAGTGGTATATTCTGAACAAGTATTAAATCCCAAACTTTATCTATTGGACTCAATTTTGTATTCAAGCTCCTTAACTTTAAAAAAGGTTTGAACTAGATTTGTTAACCTTTGAGGTTCGCGCACCTTAGTGAACCTATTGATAAATTGAGTGGTTATAGCAGAAGCCTAGGCATAAGACAAACGTGCAGACTCAGGGTCGTCAGAGTTAGATAAGGGCCACACTTTTGAAAGATCCTCATAAACAGGATCTATGTGACGCTTCTCCTTAACCTGTTTGTAAAGTGCAAGGTGGCAGGTACTGATAGCTGGGGCTGCAGGGTTTATGGGGATTGCAACCATACTCAAAGACCATTTAAAATATCATGTGGTGGGATAAATACTTCAAAATGGAACTTTTCAAATGAACTACTATATCTCCTTTAGACCCCTGAAAGGGGATAGCGCAGGTCTCAGTGTGATAACCTAAGCTTATGTTGTGTGTATGTACTTATATCTTTGTACACTAACACACTTTTTGCACTTGCAGGGGCAATGAGTGCAACATTCAAGAGCTTGTGGTTCACCCTTTCCTTAAAAACATTCACCACACTTTCGCTTGCTTCTTTCCTATAGTCAAATTTCAACACCTGGCTGTGGCATAACATAATAAAATTAAGGGAAACCACAAACTCTGGATATTTACAGTGTGTTGAGGGCTTCCAAGGGATTGTGGTTTGTGGCACCCAAGCTAATAGGACCTGCTGTATGTTTGTAACAAGAATTTCAGCGGACAATGCTAAGGAGCACTCTTGAGAGGGAAAGTAAACTTTAGTTGGTGGCAGGGTCATTCAAAGTCAAAAGGTTTTGAACCACCAATTTCACCTTAATATTTTTAGGTTGGGTTATAATGAAAGAACCTCAGCGTGTAAAATTAAGTTCCTGACTTCCTTAGTGGGTACGCCAAGACCCACAAGGATAACCACAGTCCACAAGGCACCACGGGTATAAGGAACTTTGGGTGGGTGCATTGGAAGGGGTGTTGGAAAGTCTCCAACCTAATAAGTTATTGCATCTATGCCGTTTAATATATTAAAATAACTAATTAGACAGTGTTTTAAATAGTAAATCAATAAAACTAATATGAAATATGATAAAAATAACCAAAACCTTACCATTAGCAGGGTGATGGGTTTTTTGTGGGAGAGGGAGAGAGCTGCTAAGATGATTCACTATATTGGGAATGATTTCAATTTCCAATTTGGTAATTGACAAATTCAGCCCCTGATAGCTTCAATAGTATCAACTAGGATTCTCAAGCTATTCTCAGGATGATTTCCTGACTTCCAAATGTCAAAATGCACTTTATTGATTTTGTAATTGAGGTTTCAGTTTAGCTCCCCATTTTTTGACCCTTTCTCAACTTTTTGTTCAAATTTCACTTTATAAGTAAGTTTCCCCCCTTCATATTGACTTCTGGTTGAACTTCCAGTTGGGGTAGGGAAGGGGGAATGTGATGTGGAGCTTCTGAGTTCTCATAAAAGTTTTCACAAAGTTGCCTTATTAAAAAATTTGCATTTTGACATTAGGATGGTTTTGGTTGGAAAGCGTATGGGAGAGACATGTGGCAAACATGGAGGGGCAGCAGCCACCCATCTCTCATCCAGGGCATGCATTAGGTCAGAAATTTTGTGTGAGAGGAAGGACCCTAGTGTTTGAACCTTTTTGGTTCAAAAGGGGTGCATGACCCTATCCAGCTTAATAGCTGGAGCCAAGACCTTAACAATTTTTTTAAAAAAATATAAAAAACAAAGTTAGTGTTTACTCACTAAAAGTTATTGTCAAGGATTATGCTAATGAAAATAAGAATGAGCAGCCATTACAGGTTAATAGTTACCCAAATACCACTCAGAATATTAAATCACAGCTATCCACAAAAGTTTATTTAACTTTGAGAGAAAAATGTCACAGCCTGGTATATGTGAGGTCCAGTTTCCATTTGATTGATTACTTGATTGGGTTCCTGAAAGAGACCAATAAAGTAGATAAGTTAGTCAGGTAAGGTACAGCAATCCTGTAGCAAGAGGACGATAAAGACCAAGAGTGTGAAGTACTGCCTCTGCTATATTGAGAGTTGTGAAAAGAACTATTCCAGCTTTGGCATGAGGATGGTCAACTACCACAACAGTAATTTAGGTTCACATATGTACAACTGGAGGAGGAAAATGTTGTGACTAAGTATCCTAGTGTTCTTACATATGGGATATGCTGTAATTGGAATAATGGTTTCCAGTTGGACTCTAAAAAGTTAAATAAATGATAGCTAATAAGATGCTTAAATTCCTAATCTCATATACTTTATTATGTTATTGACTGCAAGGAAGGATAAAAATAAATCTTGGCTTCAATACTAGTTACTTCCTTAGTTCTCCTTTGCACTTCATAATAATATCTATAAGTTAATAAAAAATATATCTTCTGATGGAATTACCTCAATTTTTGGCTCTAAGTTTATTTCCTCTATAATTACTAATTTCATCGTTCCAATAATTTCTTTAGTTCCAATTTTGATTATGAGTTGCAAATCTCCATAAATAATATTCCTCCTGAATTTCATTTCCTAAATAGTTGTGGGATTTTGAGTTTTGGTTCAATACATATCTTCAAACTTAATTTTCCATAATTTACTGAAATTTCTTTTATTCATTATTTCAACTAATCTTTCCTATACATGTTAGATAGGCCCAAACAGAAAAATGCCACTATGGGCCGTGCCTTCCAGGAACTGAACCCATAGCTCATAATGGGTACTGGGACTAACGTTAACCAATAAAAAGACTCTAAGAGTTTTATAAAAAAACAGCCAGGAATAAAATCTTAGATTGATAGCAGAACATATAGGCCTGCTGTCTTATAAACTACTTAGAAAATAATGGGGTGAATATTGGAGTCAACCAATCTTTGATACACTGTAATCTGAGGAATGACACCCTAACCAATACTTTGTAAAGTTGAGAGCCAAGTACTAGAGTTTGGATCGCTTTGATCCTTTTTCAGATCTCTATCAAAATAAAAAAGCACACTCTGATCACAGCTTCGCAGCTGGATGGGCCATTTGACAGGTTTTGGCAGGGCATTCCCAAGGGCAGGGTTGGTAAGCTAATTGCAATCTGAATTGAATAGTCTATGAATTTTGATCCTATTGAGGATGACTTTATCCCACTGACCCATGAGTCAGAAAGATTGTGGATGGTTGTTGGGTTTATTTTGGCTTCACTCAAATTATCTTTGCTAATGTTGGCTTTGCTCAACTTTGTTAGCAATAAATTAGGTATATCTCCAATTAAAGATCTTCAAACATATTTCCTGGCCTTTGCCAAGTTATGATTGGAGACAACTTGGCGCCTGGTGCTGCCCCTGTCCTCTTCTAACTCCTTGCACATCACTCTAATCCTTCCTAACAACTTTTTAGGGTGGAAAGAACCTGAAGGTTTTTATCTTTAGAGGGTAGGCTGTGACCCGCATTTCATCTATCAAATGGTCCAAATTATCCTTACCGGTGAGAGGAACAGCTGACTTCTTTGAGCCCTTCTTAATTCTATGGGGAACTCCTCCATGCTCAGGAATAAGGGTTTCTACCCAGGACTTAATTTAATCTTGCTTTTTGAACAAGAGAGATCCACCACTAGGAACCTTTGAAAGCGCGAAGTTCTTATGTGCCATATGTATCTTGATGGTGAGAATAATGACAATATTCTAGAGTGACGTGAGGCACCAGAATAGGATCCATAGAACTTTTCAAACTGCGCTTTACATTTGGCTCTATCCATAGCATTTGCCCAGCTATTCTCATAGGAGGGGACCCTTCCAGGCACTATGTACTGGTTCAAGTGGCAGATCTTTCGTAATGCCAGAATAATTTTAATTTTGGACACTTGAGAGTCTAAAACTACTATCAGCTTAGGTGCAAAAGGTCCATTACCCTTTAAAGGAGACCTGCGAGATGTGTGGAGAATTTATGTTGCTTCAAATGAGAATGCAGCTCAGTTGGAAACCCCCATTTCCCAGATCCTCACCAACCACATGTGTTTTCAAACTTTTGCTTGCAAATACATTAGAGGGAAACTTCATGTAAAAGTGACATGTATCCAAATTACCAAGGAGCCTACCATAAAATCATGGGCAAGAAGTTGCTTGCAATCTGCAAAGTTCTTGTATTCGCTGATGGCTATTTTCAAATGCTTAAAATTAAGTTTTGGGTATCCCAGATCTGCTGCAGAAACTCCTCAGCAGCAGTTACCTTTGAGCGCAAGTGAGGAACAACTTGGAATAAGGGGACGTAACCTAAGGTAGCTTCATAGAGAAAAGTGTTAATCTTGGGAAGCAACCCCTACACTTAATTGTGAGGTATTCATGCTTTTGATCAAGGAGGGGAAAAACCAGCATCTGTCCCCCTTGTCACCCTGGTCAATTTAGCCCATGTCTAAGATAAGGGTGGGTGTTGGTGTAACCCTTGAAGGTCACGTCATTTTCTCAAATGCCAATCACTATGTTCTGGTGCAGATAATTCAGGGTGTGAGGGGAAGTGGCGGTTGCTGAGGCTTTACCAACAGGGTGTTGGCAGCGGTTCTCACCCTCAAAAGGTTGTATATGGCAGTTCAAGTTCTGTTGATATAGTCAAACTGGAATCCACAAAAAAATTAGTAAGTTGGTTTCAGGCGTGGGAGTCTCATCCAAAGTGGTCCTACATCACCGTAACTAATGAGCCTGTCCATGATAGGTACAGACACAACAAACCCCTTTTTGATTCATTGGGACCAGCCATATGTGGCCTGGCCATGGGCGCACCCAGTCACCTGCCATATGAAGTGACGCCAATCTGCCAAGATAAATCACATCAGGAGGAAAATGTTGGTGACGAATTTCAAGTGTGAGACAGCTGGCTAGGCTGGGATCAATCTGGCGGCATAATAATTTCATAATGCTGATAGGATGTATTTGAGTTGTGAAATCATTATGGATGGTAAATGCAATTGTTCAGTTTCCCAAATTGTTTGCAAATGTATTAGGCAGTGGACCCCAACGGTTTCCGCTGTTGTTTTATTTCCTCTTTTTTACCCTCTTAACATTTTTATTAAAGAAGATCCCTAAAAAATCAATTTTATTTGCAAATTTTGGCAATCTGCAAGACATTTTGTAACAATGGTTCCCAATTTTGGAATTCTTTGATTGGTGGTTATGGCTTTCTTGTTACTGTTTCATTCATAAATAATATGCCTGTACAAAAGGTATTCTGGCTGGTGTTTTGGGTAGTCAATCACCCTTAGTCCAGGTCAGTCTTATTATTATCAGAACGCTCTATGACAAAAAACCGGTGGATTCAAGATTTGTATTATTGTAAGAAAATTCCGCAAAAGGAGGGCTGCAGCCCAAGAGTCATGAGAATCAGATGCATATCAGCGAAGGTACAGTTTTGAGATCTGATTGATCCATTATATCAGCTCATCAAACTGTGGATCATATGCAATAGAGAAACATGACTGTAACTTGAGGTCAACTAGAACGCACCTCAGAAACGGGTGTAAACTGAGGAACCCAATTACTCACCACTTCCATGGGTAGGTCAAACTTAGAAAATACATGATTGGCAAAAAGCCAGGTTATCTCCTCAGAAGAGATTTTGATTGACATTGTATAAACAAGTAATGCTAGGTAAACTGATCTACTACAATCATGATTACGTCAAGCCCAAATTAACTAGAAAATTCAACAATAAAATTTAACTATTACAAATGGCCAGAGCCCTTCTTCCTGTTGCATTGTGTTTAAAAAACGTTCTTATCCCACCTGTCTAATCTTTCTTGGGCATAAATCACGCAATTTACGATCCAGGTGGTAATATCCTATAAAATAACTGGTATGTTGGATTGCTTCTCACATATTTATACATTTCTAAATGTAAAGATAAACCACCACAGAAAGATTTTAGTGTTTGCAAATCACCTTTTCATGAAGTAGGGAAGGCACCTAGACTCTATTTAAAGAAGCATCCCATCATTTAAATTATAATGAGTGTGTTTATTAGGCGAAGTTTCCTGCTGCTCAAATAGTTCCGTCCCCTCACACAAGATGTTTGGCTAGCCAGCACCATGAAACCAAGGGTACGTCAAGATTTTAGTCCACACTGGATAATACTAGGGGGAAATATTCAAAACTTTGGATGGTAGTATAAACATGCTCAGCTCTTGGGACTCTTCATTGTTGGGACTTAGAGAAGGGTTTTGACTCAACATTTTAGGAGTACGTTCAGAGATCCGCTAACAAACTTGTGCTTGATATTTTAAACAACAGAGATAAAAATAGGTTCAGCCCAATTAGTAGGTCAATTTCTACGGCTTCTGTAAATATATTAACGACAGATGGTCTATTTACTTTATCTTTTTGTAGTGCTCCTTGAGAAGATACCACCTTTGGATGAGTGAAATTGCCAGTAAAGCAAGCTCCTTATCATATATTGCTCCTGAATTCTATAGAATAGAAACTGGGTGAAAAATAAGCAATAGGGTAACTAATCCTTCATGGTCCTGGAGTAACGCCACCCCACCTCTGAATAAGAGGCATCACATGCCACAATAAAGGAATTGTATGTTGTTAAAATTTATAAGTTTTCTGATTCTTATTGGCTAATAACCCTTATAAATGTATTGTCTGTACAGGTTCGTTGTTGTGCATTTCTTTCCTAGTATGATAGTAAGATTTAACTATTTGATGATAGTATGGAGACTATTATCTGTAGTTGAAGTAAATTACTAGAATTTGGCCCAACGCTTGGCCAGTATTTCCTCTCAAAGCACTTATGTTGTCCTTAATAGGGTTCATTCCCTGGTATCGCCTAACTTGATCCATGCTCAAATCCCTGTTTATGGTTTCCCTCTGATGACACACAGTATGCAGCAATCCCCAATTTGATTCAGCTTTTCTTCTCTGGATCCCTGATTATATCCTTACTCTTTATCCTAAAGAGTCTCCCAATTAGAGCACACAGCAATAAGTTATCTAAGAAAGAATAAACTAGAATTGGAATAAGATAAAGTATATCAAGATAAATTTTAATTACTGGTAAAAGTGTCTTTTTTATTAGTGAATTCTTAAGGGAATTTATAGTGGGAATTTGGCGCACAACCCTCAGTTGGCACCTTCAATATAAAACATCAGCCATTTCCATTTAATTACCCATCCTTGTCTCATCAGCGATGGTCTTCCTCATCCTGGCTAAGATTCTGTCATTGGACATCCTCAAGACCTAAAAATGGAAAGAGTCAGAAAACGTGTCACTAACGTTTTCTTCTCAATCCCAACATGCCAACCATCTTTGGCAAGCGAAGTGCTTAGTTAATGAGACTTGTTATCAATTAAGGCAGGTCACAAACCAACTGATTTATTCACTAGTTGCAGGCAGCATCACTAGCATCGCAACTTGATCCTTAAATCCACAATTGGTTGGTGATGGAATATGACCAATCCCAATAAGTACACTTGATAGTTGATCTATATCAGATGCGCCTATTTCGTCATCAACTCCACCTGATGAGACCTTAAGTATTCATCCAAAACAATACCCAATGGATATGACCATGCGAATATCCCAAAATCCCCTGAACTGTAATTACCCTGAAATCAGGGTCAACTGATATTCAATTCACTTCACTTTAGGAAATGATGCCCTAACATTCCCGGGTAATCTAGTCAGCTGGGAATATGGGCAAAAATACCAACACATCCCCCTCTTGCCTAGATTTTCAGCGAGAAAGGGATCAGGGAATGAGAACACCGCTTTGGGCACTTGGTCAAATACTTCATTTGTTCAAGCGGAGTATGATCAATCTTTACTCAACGCTGATCAGGATGACCTTCAGCAAGCGGCTCTCTTCCTCTTCCTCCTCGCTACCACCTACTCAGAGTGCACTTCCCACGACTTTCTGTTTGTACTGGGCTGATTGATTTACTTGTGATGATATTAATCCTAAGATCAGGTTTCCCCCTGTCAGGGAATATGGCCCACTGTCATACTCAGGATGCTTGGTCTGGCGTCCTCAATTTCCTGATTTTCTCCTCATCCTTGAAAGGAGATTCTTGCCATTGATTTTTGTTTCATGGTGCAATTAAGAGTGCTCATTTATGTTTGCCCTTGTTATTTTCTCATATAAGCCTTTTGGCCCAAAACATTCTTAATTCTTCTCTGGAGAGCTTATAAATAGCTTTTAGAGATTAATTTTTTCCAAAAATTAGAGCTTAATTGATTTCAGAGTGCATAATTTTGACTATCATATAAGTCTGACATCCCCCCTATCTTCCAGCTCATATGTCAAATTCTGAGTCTCGGTACCAACAGCTGCTCAATAGCTTGTCTATAAAAAGACCTTCGGCTCTTCCAGCTGATTAGCTGATCTGCGCGCTGGAACCTTTTCTATGGTCCTTCCAGGACTCATACTCCCAGTCAAATACCCATAGCCAGTCCTTCTGTGGAATTACCAGAAATGGCAACTAAACCAGATTAAACCAGGTTAGCAATTGTCTTAAACAACTCGTGACCAATCCTTCCTCTGTCATCAATTCCTGAGTTAGATTTCAAAACTCTCCTGGATTCAGCTCCCTTCAAGGATACTACTACAATCATCATTGAACCTCCTGAAGCAATGCCCTCCTCTTTATTGTTCATTCCTCGCTGTATCAGACTTGCTTCCAGATCTCCTCTTCTGATTCGGTCAATATTATAAATCAGCTGTCTATGCCACCAAACTAGCCATTGGCAAAACTGTACATTTCAAACTCCCCTATGCAGAATTAGGGGTCCAAGTTACCGAGGCTTTGTCCATAGCTCTGAACTCTTCCAATCTTGAAAACATCCTAGATTGAGATGTTGCAGTCTATGCCCTTCACTTTGCCAGCCAAGTTCTTTGAAGATGGCCACGAAGCCTCCAGCCTCTCCTGGCTTCAATCACTCATTCTGCTTCATCTTAAAGAAGCTCATAGTCATCGCCTGTAAGATGCCTGTTGGGATTTTAACCAGATGAATCCTTCTGATAGTATCAGAATTAGGGGTTTTGATTAGTTGGGCATAATTGCCAGCTAATTACCCTAGTTCAAGCCTATTTAATGTTATATATTTGATCGAGTATAGGTTTGGCGAAAGCTGCATTCACTGCTAAAACGCTATCAGAAGATCGTTGTGGGATTTTCCAGCGGAAAGCTGATGAATCCATTATGAATTGTCCAAATTTCTGCTGACTAATTTGGAGCACTGGCGACTCATTCTGAGGATGCTCAAAGTCCTATTTTAATTACAAATTTATATACGATCAACCAGCGACTTATGCTGAGGATGGATTGACCTAATTTAATATTTGGTGATCAGATGAGCAGATCTGGAGGGAATTGTTATGAGTATTAATGAATAAAGTTTATGATCTGATAGAGGTTTGGGATCAAAGAGGCTGATGGGATTCTGGTAGTTGATTAGCTAAAGAGTACTTGGGTGTAGTAGCCCTGAAAGTAGTATTAATAGTTGTTCATTCCCTCCTAATAAACATCTCTCGTTTGCCCATCTTTCCTGTTTGTTTGAAGTAGCTTAGTGCAAATAGAGTGGGGAAGTTGGGATAGGAGATCCCTGATAGGTGCGGGTGATCATGCCTGGAGTGGCCAGTGCTGCCAGTTCCCATATCTCTTTTTTTTAGTACTAGATGGTCAGTTCCCATATCTCCTCCTTATGAAAAGCAGTGGAACCTGGTCAGCTGGCTACCAGCGGATGAGCTGCATAGCCACCAACCCTAGAGGTGTGCAGTGCGGGAGGTGCCATAGCCTCCCAGGAAGGGGGATGGACTCGCCAGGACATGCCCAGATGGGTTGGTGAAGGGTTGCAAGGGTGGGGCAGTGCAGAAGTGCCTGAGATGCCCAGAAAGGGGGCAGGACTTACCAGGGCACATGCTGAGGACTCCTGGGGCTAAAGGCGAAGCTGTTGGTGATTAGTTGGTAGGTTGGATGCAGGACTTGTAGGGGTTGGTACGCCAATGAAGGCGAAACAGCAAAGGGCTACCAGTCTTCATAATGTTAGCCTGGCACACTAGCAGAGCCCAAGGTCGATTTTGCGACAATGCCACTCACTTCTTGCATGACTATCTCGTTTCTGGTGCGTCCCTTTGTATCTTCCACTGATGGCATCAATAGGGGGCATGATTTGGCAACCCCCGACTAGTATTCCTTGCTCAATGCCAGCCCATATGTCCAGTGTTCTTAATGAAGCCTGTTGGCAAGTGCTTAAGACCAATCTTCCAGCTCTGGTACCATATCATGATTACTCAGCGTTATTTGCTAACTGCCTCTTCTTGTACTGTTGCTTCCCTCCCCACACTGGGGTATCACGCTTAGCATCTTCTGAATTTTCAATTTCTCTTCCCCTAGTCACTTTCTTGCAGTGATCTGCATCTGCTCAACGAACCTGGTATTGAGTAGGTCTAGCCCTCGCTAGCATCTACTCTCATATAGATTTTGACAGTTTATTTACTCCTAATTGATCAATCCTCCCTCCCCCAACAGGCGACATAGGCGGAATCATTCCCAAATCAAGGATAACCAATAATAAATAAAGATTATAAAAATATATCATTTTTTCTACGTGTTTTTTATTAATCTTTTTTTCATAGTTTATCAATCTTTTATTTTTTTCTTCTTTTTTTCCATGGGACTTGACCTTTTTTGGTTCAGCGGTCCATCTTTTTATTTTATCACCCTAAACTGGATCCTTAGTATAATTAGACCTACAAGTTTTCTATAGTTCAGAGGTCTTACTTTAATTAAGTCTTAACCATCTAGTTTGGTTCAGTATTCCTTTTTTGACTTAACCAAATCATTAGGACATAACCAACTTAATGGTTCAGAAGTCCTTCAGGAACTCTTTTTTTAATACCTTTTTCATCGAACCACTACTTTAGATACTTAGCAAGGACTTGATTTACCATCCTTCCGTCCAAGAGGTTCTTGATAGAGTAAGCATCCATCGCTGCCTTGGCAATAATCTTGAACTGACCCAACCATTATACATTTAATTTGTTTCTTCTCCTGAAACCATGCTCATTGCAATAGGCAACTCTTTCGCCTATTTGGTATTCTGATAAGGCCAGTTAGTTCTTATTGTCCATCATTGTCACTCAGATCCTTTTCTTCAAAGTCATATCAAATGCTTGCAATTGAATTTTATCAATATATTCATCAATCAGTTCAGGTACTGCTTGGCACTCATCCCCAATGTCAATTTAACCACTAAATATAAAATTGGTGGCAACGCGGCCTTCTGCCCAGATAGCAACTCAAATGGCGTTTTTCCCATTTCTGTATGATGACTGATATTGTAGGCATATTTCACCAAACTAAGATATGTTCCCCATGGTGATGTTCTTTCTGTGACCAGCTTCCTCAGCATTGTGGCTAGTGTCCCATCGACTCGTTCTACCAGTCCGTTCATCCCCATCTGGTAGGGTATGGACATGACTCAGATCCCCATTAATTCATTTAATTGCGGGATCACAAGAGATGTAAAAATTTGTCACATTGTTACTCAACAGGACCTGCAGGTATCCATGTCAGTATATTACTTGATCTAGGATGATCTTTGCAGTACTGGTAGTGTCTACTTTCGCCAGCCTTCGTCTTGACCCATCTCATCAGATGATTGATAACAACTATTATGTACTTGACTCACCCTGTGCTCATCATCAGCGGTCCCATCACATCAATGGACACCATATGCCAAGCAAATCCAGGGCAGACCAGTCAGTGTCCAGTTGTATTTTTATGTGGCTTGTGCAACTGGCACTCCACACAGCAAGCCAGATAGTCCATTACATCGTAGTTGATGGACTCCCAGTAGTACTGGAAAATATAGTCAGTCATTTTTCTCAGGCCTCCATGCCTGACAACCTTATAAGCAGCTTTAACAATAGCCACTCAGACTGAAAGCTTTGGGAATATTAATTGCTTCCCATTGATCATCTTGAAAACTTGTCCATCCATGGTCTCAGTGTTTCCCATAGCGTTTCAAATTGCACCTTGGATTTCTTGGGGCTCATTCTCAATTTCTCCATCGACCATTCTCTGGAATAGCTCAGCCGCTGCTGGTAAACCATCTGGACCATTGATAACCATGCTAAGCCATCCACGTTCTGATGATAAGCCCCCATTTGGTGGACAATCTCATAATCTTAAACCTGTAGCTTTAGTGTCCATTGGTCCAGTCGTCCTTCTTGTTATCATAAATTGTGCAGCCAACGCAACAAGGAGTGGTCTGTCACCACTTTGAGGTGAGTTCCTTGGGTGTACACCTGAAACTATTTACAGGTGTAAATGAACACAAGGCATTCATGCTCAATTACAGTGTAGTTCCTCTCTGTGGCTGAGATTGTCTGGCTCACATATGCCACCGTATCTCTGTCCCCAAGTTCATTTAGATGGCTTAATATGGTGCCAAATTGCGCTCAAGGAAGCATCAGTTTGTATAATAAATTCTCAATCAAAATTTGGATATTTCAAAATTGGATAATCTATCAAGTACTGGCATAACTCATCGAAGGATTTCTGTGCTTCTTCATTCCTTAAAAATCCTTTCTTTGGATCCTTCAATAGATGGAATAGGGGCATGGCGATTCAGGAAAGATCCCAAATAAATCTTCTATAGTATCTGATCATTCCAAGGAGCACTTGGATAACTTGGACACTCAATGCACAGCCATTCGTTCTATAGCTTTGATCTTCTGTAATTGCAGTTGCATTCCACTAGAGTTGATCACAAATCCTCAGATAATTAGACTCTTTCTTGAAATAGTGACACTTCCTTGGCTTAATTTTCAGGTTGGCCGCAATAATCTCTTGAAAACTTCATCCAAGCAGTGCAAATGGTCAGTAAACGTCCTTCTGAACACATTTATATCATCCAAGTACACCAGGATGCATGACATTTTCAAGTCATTTAGTATTGCATTTATGGCCCTCTGGAATGTCGCAGGCGCATTGCACAGACCCTGGGTCATCTTCATCAGTTGATATATCCCCTGCGCAGTGATAATCACGAATTTTTTTGGTCTTCTCTTGACAAATCAACTTGACAATATCCAGATATTAGATCCATTGTGTAGAGATACTTTGCTTCTCCCAATCAATCTAGTGCATCGTTGATTCTTGGTAGTGGGTACAATTCCTTCTTTGTAATCTTGTTCAGCTTCTGTTAAAAGATCACCACTCATTTAGAGCCATCCTTCTTCTTCACAATAAGAAATTGACTCACCCAGGGACTCAAAGATGGAACTAGAAGCCCACGCTTCACTAGTTTGCTGATTTCTTCCTCCACTACCGCTTTGTCCACCTTTGCCCACAGAATTGGTCTCATCTAGATCAGTAAATTTTCCCCAGTATTGACCTTGTGGATCACATCTCTTGCACATCCCATAACATGGTCATCCTGGGTGAATACTTCCCGATACTTTTTGAACAATTTGTGCACCTCCTCTTGCTGTCCTTCCATAAGATCAGCGAGTTGCTCTTGATCAACCAATAGATCGATACTCTGGGTTACCCCAGTTAGTAATCCCATTCATCAACGGTCCCAAAATAATGAATTTTCTCAGTTCTGATATCAGTATTAGGTGAACAAATGCAAAAATCTGATTATTCTCAATCTATATCGGTTTTTCGCTTAAATTTTCCAGGACAACTCGAATTTCTCCATGGCCCAGCATTTTTATTCCAGGAGCCACCCAAGGCTCTACTCAGGACTTCTTCCAGGGGCTTCCAAACTCACCACACATAGCTCCGATATCTCTAATGTCAACCTCATGTTGACTATTGTTTGTGATCCTGGTGGTATGGTTCTTACATTCTTAATCATCAGTGGAATTCCCTGATTTCTAGTATTACCTTCAGAATCTCTTGTCACTTCCGGCCAACTAGTTGGTATCAAATCAGCACAATGCCATCATTGTATATCAAGTTGATGAAATTATTTATCCTAATCAGAGGAGCATTCTCATCCTTTTGATAAACCAATAGTAACATCTGACCCAATATGGTCAATGTATTATCCTCAAAGTGACATTTAAATCCATACTTTCATAGAAATTCTGTCCCATTCAGAATGTCATAGTTTTGTTTGCCAAAACTATTGCTGGAGCAGATACCACCAAATATCCAAATTAAAAGTGGTAGAGCGCTATATGCTCCACATGATATGGTGGTATTCGGCCCAGCTGTCCCATACTCCTTCTTGTGTTCAATTGGGCGAGATCCTCATCCTTTTCACCAAATTGGTCAAGACAATATCAATGGCCGCTCCACTGTCAACAATCGTCCTCACCCATACTCAAGTCCCTAGTATAAATATATATACATAACTCAGAGTATTGTAAGATAGTATATACTGAGTGTATGGTAGCATTATTAGCTAAATCGAGGGTGTGAATTATTTGTGATGATCAATCAGGGAATAATTCCTTGATCACGCTTAGGGGGATTGACAGGTTTTCCTCATCAATTAAACTTTAGTCAATTCTTCAGGATTATCTGTGGCTTGAATCTTGTCTGCCAGTTGTCGGGCATACAGCTGGGCAACTTCTTTTTTTATCTCAGGGTCAATCCCCTTTGCCCCAGATCTTGTTACTGCATTCACTTCCAAATTGACTACTTGATACAGCTGATCTTGCACGTCTTCATCCACAAATAGATCACTGGTTCCAATTTCATCATGCATAATATTGGGAGGAACAGGTTTCTCTGCAGCTCTAGACTGTTCCCTGTCTAGGCCATGGGCCCTTTTTCTGACTCCTTTGCGGGTGCAGACTCTTTCACTTGGACCATGTTAATTTGATCTTTGGGCTTCTTGCAGTCACAGCAAAATGGCCTTTTCCTCAGCACTGGTAATAGACTTTCTCCTTCTTATTAGTCCATTTAAAGTCTTTAGGCTTATTTCCTGGAACGGTTTGATTATTCATCTCCTTAGCGCCCTTGTCCCCTTTGTGGGATTTGAATTTCATACTGGATTCAATTTAAAAACTTCTATTTTGGGCATCAAAGATAACTCCCAAGATTTTTCAAATTATCTACCATCTGAGAGGTGGTAATTTCTGTCATGAAAATGTAAGACATCATCTGATTCAAATTGTGGTAGGGCTGAAGGGTCGCTTGTAGTGCAATTTGGGCATCAAAATCATCCAGCACTTTTGCCCAACCAGGATTTGCAATTCCTGGTAGAAACAATTGGTTAAGCTTGATAAGGATTCATCTTTATGGAATTGAATGCCCATAAACTCTTGTTTGCACTTCACCATGCGCGTTGGGCTTACAAATGTCTTCATGATGGCTTCTTTGTCCTCTGCGTATGACCAGCTGTCCCCCTCTAGATAGGCAACACTAGGTTTTGATAATTGATATCTAGTTAATTCATCACCATCAATGCCTTTTGATGATCACCATATCCGTACATTGTCAAATCAAACAATCAAAAAAAACGCAGGGGCATTATCCTGATGGAAAATTGACAATTTTGGTGTTGTTTTGAATTCTCCGAGGTTTCTTTAGCCACTTCTCATGGTTTGGCTACTCAGCTCACTTGGGGAGTAATTTCAGTTGTCATCTCCAAAATAGCGGTAAAAGTGGGTGGCATGTTTCTTGGGATAATCTTTCCAACTAGCGTCCGGGGAGTTCTTTCTTCAGCGTCAGTCACTGCATATGGCTCACATTTGCATTTGTGAGTCTTCAACTCCTCAAACTTTTTAATCAGCTGCTTGATATGTGCGCTGAATGCTCTTAAACAAACATGATCTGCTTCATGCTCCGTTTTCAAAAATAAGACTTCTTGAACTAAGCCTCTTTCTTTTTTCTTCAATGACGTTACTTTTCCTATTAGCTCATTTCCAAAACATGTGACATTATCAACCCCTTCCTAGATCTTGGCAACTCTCTCCTCTAAGGCAGCAAATTCTCAATGATCCACTGAGTTTGAGGCATTCTGGTTAACTGTTGCCAACTCCATCCATAATTTTCTTATATCGTCTTTATATGACATCACGTTCTAGTGTCTTCTACTCAACTACACCCCTATAGTGAGCACCAATTGTTAATTATAGTTTTTCTGATTATTCTTGGCTAATAACCCCTATAAATGTATTAACTGCACAGGTTTGTTGTTATGCAATTCTTCGTGTTGTATAATAGTAAGATATAATTGTTTGATGATAGTATAGAGACTATTATATGTAGTTGAAGTAAAGTACTAGAATTTGTCCCAACGCTTGGCCAGTGTTTCCTCTCGAAATACTTAGGATGTCCTTAATAGGGATTCATTCCCTGGTATCGCCTAACTTGATCCACACTCAGATACCTGTTTACAGTTTCCCTATGATGACACACATTCAGCAAAAATCCCCAATTCAATTTAGCTTCTCTTCTCTGGATCCCCACACAGATCTTTACTCTTTATCTTAAAGATTCTCCCAATTAGAGCACACAGCAATAATTTTCCTGAAAAAGATCAGAACTTGAAATGGATTATGATAAAGTATATTAAGATAATAATAATTAATGGTAAAAGTGTCTTTTCTATTAGTATATTCTTAGGAGAAATTATAGTGGGGGATTTAGCGTTCAACCCTCAGTTGAAACCTCTTCAATGAACGGCAGCTGTTGCCATTGATTTACCCGTCCTCGTCTCATCAGCAATGGTCTTACTCATCCTGGCTAGGATTTCGTCATTGGGCATCCTTAAGACCTAAAATGGAAAGATTCAGAAAACATGTCACTAACGTTTTCCTCTCAATCCCAGAAAACCAACCATATTTGGCAAGCGACTTGCTTAGTTAATGGGACTTGTTATCATTTTAAGGCAGGTCACAAACCAACTGATTGATTTACTAGTTGCAGGCAGCATCACTCGCCTCGCATCTGATCCTTAAATTCACAATTAGTTAGTGATGAAAACTGACCAATCCCATTCAGTACACCTAATAGTTGATTATCTATCAGATGTGCCTATTTCGTCAGCAACTCTGCCTGAAGAGATCTTAAGTATTCTTCCAGATTGATCTCTGATAGATCCAACTCAGGCGAATAACCTAAAATCCCCTGAACATTATTACCCTGAAATCAGGGTCAACTGATATTCAATTCAACTCACCTTAGGGGAATAATCCCCTAACAATCCCTGGTAATTTAGTCAGATGGGAATTTGGCCAAAAATCCCAACAGATGCGTCAGCGTGCTTGATAACAGGAGAGGAGATAATACCCCCTTGATGGCATTTAACGCTTGCTGACAAGTATCTGTCAACATAGATAAGTTCTTTCCTTCAGGGAATGGAGGGACCCCCACCTGAGATTCCTCTGAGGAAACTTTTTTTTGAGAAAGACAACTGTTATGGGAGCTAGGTAGGGTAAACTGGGGCCTCTTCGTGGCGCAATTTAGGCAAAGCCCATGATAAGATGGGTGAGTTTCTAACACAAGTACCCAAAGAGGTACTTTGGTCGGGCCCTGTAGTGGCCTGAAGGATGTGTGGGATGGTAGTGATGACTTTGCTAACCTGTTCTCATGAGTGTCTACCACTCCATGAGGAGGGAATACGGGAAGGAAGGGGGTAAACGTTGGGCATGGCGCCTGTCAAATGGCCTCCCCTTGAGCTGGGATTGCGCAGGTGCAGACCCAGGACAAGGGGGCAATCCTGGTTATCTGCGCTGAGGTGCATCACCCTACAACAAAATGCTGCGGTTTGCTTAATTGTCCTTAAGCTTAGCTAGCTGCCAGTTTGATCAGCATGAGCTGGTTTGTTGCAAAAATGATTATGTAAGAATATTGCATTAGATATGAAAGGAATGCAAGGCTTACTGGACAAAAAGAGGCTGGAGAGCACAACTCCGCCAAAAAAACAGGTGACAAAGGGGTGGCCTTCCTTTTCCCCCTCAGGTCCTTAATTCTGGGGGTCATTGGGTCTTGTCTCCCGCAAAGGGTGATGAGAGGCATATTGCCTGTCCTGGCTGGTTCAGACAGTCTGCCCAGTACTTAAACAGGGAGGGCCTATGTCAGTTTTGTAGTAGTGCAAGATACATCCAAATCGCGGTTGGCCCACATTTGGTGGTGCTTAGGATTGTGCAGCCCTAGTGTGGTGGGGGCGGTACCCCAGGCCTTCATCCCTCAAAGTTTCCATCATTAGGAGCCCTTCAGGGCTTTTTAAACTCTAAGATACTGTTCCCAAAAAACGACATTGTTGTTTCTAGGTGGAGGAGGCGGCCAGCACAGGTTATCTTCAAGCTTGCAAAAAGGGGATTCATACCCCTTTTAAAACCATATTCTCCATAAAAGTGACCTTTTCTTTAAAAACTCACATTTTAATGGTTTAAAGTATAGATTCTCTTTTTTTAGGGCAGCCAGCACCGCTTTAAGATTCTTTGCATGCTTCTTATGATTGGGTGAATGCACCAATATGTCATCAATATGGGCTACTGTGCTGGTGAAGCACAGATTCCTAGGAATTCATCGATCATATGATGGAACTTCACAGATGCATTTCTAAAATCAAAATAAATTACCTTAATCTGGTATATACCTCTCTTTATATGGATTTCTAAGAGCAACTTCAAGCCCTCAGCCATATATATCTAATTAATGTATTTACCAGGTTGAGACTAAAAAATCCAGGACTTTCCAATCACCTCACTTGGTTTGATAAAAAGGCAGAGGATTAGAATCATACACAGTGATGTTGTTCAGATGGCCATAGTCTGCACACGGCCATAAAGTTCCATTGGCCTTCTGTGCATTCACTATGGGTGAGGAGATATAGGGAGCTTTCAGAAGATATATCCCTTCTAGAGCATTTCTTCTAATCTAAACTCTGAGTCTTAATCTTTTTGATATATGGATACAGTGGGAAGTTTATTTTAGTTAAATCCACCATTAAACAAAAAGCCAAATCATACTCATATTTTGGTGGAAGACATTTGGCCTTCTACATATTAAAATGTTCCTTTAAAGCCAACAACTCAGAAGAGAACTGGTTTCCTTTTTTATCAATTATATCATTTGTTCAAAGAAACTAAAATTTTTAAAAATAAGTCTTTATGCTGAACCAAGCTTTTCAACCATGCCACTAAGACCTAAGTTGATGAAATCAACGCCCACTGCCTCTGCATGGTGCAGTAATATGCCGTCTCCTGGCAGTTATTCACTGTCAAAACGCGCCTGGACTGTCACAGCTTGCCCCTCAAACAAAGTCAGTCATTAAATCTCACCTCAGAATTTAGAAATCATCTTGCTTGCTCCCAGTTTGTGCTTCAAAGCCCCCTGGTGCTCCCTTGAGCAACCTACATTCCAGCCTCTTAGTAAAGTATGTTTACCTCTTCCCCTACACAAGCGCGGCTATTATTGAGATGGTCATAGCGATGTACAAGCTCACCAGATTTTTATACTTCCACCCCTTCAGGCGGTACTTTGAACTCTTCTTCTCTTGTAAAGCCCACACCATGGTGGTTGCACAGCTTCATTTAGCTTATAAAAATACATACATTCCAACCATCCAAACTCAGCTGCCAGATGAGGTCACGTTGTTTGACCAGTTTGCTGTCTTGCCTTCCAATCTCTCCATAAACCCCTCCTACACAAAATCACATAGGCTTGGTGGCCTACGGCGCTAACCCCATGCTACAGTTCATGGCTCCAAGAGCGTCAGTAACTTTCATGGTCTTGAGCTTTTGCAACTATCCGCTTCCTCCCTTGTGACACCCACATTGCAATACTTCTGGAGCTATTATCAGATCCGCTTCTGATCATCCCTTCTGGCATGCATTAAAAATTGCTTTTCCATCTGACCCTTGTGCTTGAATTTTTGACCATTTGAAGCTTAATTGCCCAATGGTTCTACTAAAGCTGATTCTTCCGCTCCTCTCTTTGGCGTTAGTCCATCACTGAAGTGCCAAAATAATTTGAATGGGGATTAATACTTTCTCCGCCACCCTCATCCGTCAAGAGTGATGCTTCCACGGTGGCGCCCAATTGAAGTTCATCTTCCAAAACTATTCCTGAGCATTTTGCTGCTCAAGTTCATAAAGGTTGCCATGTTATATTGTGCACGTGCAATAAATTCCTGCCACCCAACCAGCTCCTGTTACCGGCCCAGCACTGACTGAATCAAATCCATTTGAGGTCTTAAATAGATTGATGATTTAGAACGGACTTATAGAATCAAACCTGTTTTCAAATGGCCTGAATTTTTCACACATACTCCTTATTCAACTCCCTGCCGTCATTTTCATCCTCATAATGTAATTCAGTTTACAAAATATTCATCAAAAAGGCTGTTAAATCAGCCGCTGCCCCCAACAGCCCCCTCCTCCACCAAGCCCTTCATATGATAATGAAGCCACCTTTCAAGGGTATTCCCAGCTAATTTCTTCAGCAATTTTCCTGAAGATGAAATTTTATATTTAAGAGCTCACGTTTACAGCAGGCTGTGCATGCGTTGCTTCAGAGAGAGTTTCACTTTTTAATCCACTAACATTAAACTCAACAACTTGGCAAGTCATTTACTTGTGCGCCTGAACTCATTACTTTTACTGAGCGCCAGCCTTCCTAATACGTTAGCAATTCACACCACTAGCCTCCTTGATGAGGAATATTTTCATCTCTATTTCCTTCTTCCCCACGCCACTGACGCTCCAACCCCCATTTTATCTGCCTTAGCCTTCCGCTTGAAGAAATTGCACCAGACAAAATTCTTCTTACCCTGATTCTTATTCTAATATGGATGCTTAGGCTCAACTATGCTTCATCATGTCAGGAATTTTTAACATGAAAATCGCTACTTAACACCTTGTAAATAAAGTTCGTGGATGTCACGCTTTTTAGGTTGGGCCCCATTAGTACTAAAAAGCAACTCAGAAGTGAAGTAAGGTGATATTTGTAAAATAAGGTGTTGTAGCGATTGAGCCCAAAATTCTTGCTAGGAAGAAGATATCAAAAAGAGGATAAACACCACCAAAGCTGGTAGTATCAAAAAGATAATAAGGTGCTGTTGCAATTTGAGGTTTTGGCCAACCATAGATTTTAACTTCAGCCATAATACCCAAACCCTATAGATCTCACAATTACTCTAGTCCCAATTATTGCTGTCTTATATTACACTAACCTTTATTTAGGTCTCAAATCTAGCTCTTAATCATTTACCTTACCCTCATCCCAATTGTCAATGTACCCTGGCATATCAATTTCCAACAATCTGCCATCATACATATTTCTAATTTTTATATGATTGATCCCAAGCATTCAGAAATTTTCCATTCTCTATTCCTGTTTATCTGTTTACAGAAGATTGATTTATATCAATCAACCATCAGATATTTCTCTAACAAATTCTCTCACCTGAATCCTATAATTTATTAATTTGCTTTTCCTCTTCCAAATTATCTAAGTATGGCAGATTGATTTCAATTGATATGCTGTTAGATAGTCACTAAAATTTTATCTTGCTGAACCTACATTTATTCCTTCACCTTATGAACCTAGCTTTGCAGCAGCTTGATTCCTATCTGCTTGTCAACTGAATGACCAATTCTTATAATTAGTTCCAAAACCATCATTCAAATTTATCTAAATCATTCGCTGAATATTTCCCACTATCTCTGTCATCCAAAACTCTGAAGATGCTACCAACGTTAAACAGTTATTTCCCTAAATGCAACTGAAGTTGAACAGACAATTTCAAGATGTGCCCAAATTTTTAACAAAGGAAAGTTAGGTTTCTGCTAGCTTAATCCACATACTATTAGAGGACCTGAAAGAGTAAACTTAGAAGATTCAGGAGCTGGAAAATGCTAACTGGCTAGAGGATAGGGTATAAAATGTTTGGCCGTACATTTGAATAGGGAGTTACGCTGTTTTGCATTAACTGGTATAAACTAAGTCACTAAGGAAGTGGACTCTCATTTCACGGTGGTTCCTCAATTCAGGAAGTTTAACCTGAGACTACAGCTGTCTGTTAATTTATTCAAATTCCATTGATTTGCCTTTTACTTTGGATTAGTCAACTCTGGAAGTACACCCTAATAATAAAGCAGAATTAAAACTGTCCTATAAAGGCATGTTTTATTAGTGAGCTTAATAATAGTTTCTAATGTATACTGTCTTAATAAAGTAGTACCTAATTGTGTGCTGATTTTATCTGTGTATCTTCGTCCAGTTGCAACCAAAATTGCAACATTTCGTGCGCTACAGAAGTGCACTACTGACAAAACCATTAATGAAGGATAATATGACGTGAGCAAATTGTTAGAGAAATTGTGGGCCAAATATGAGGAGGCGTTTAATCAATTTTATATTTACAATGGCGTCAAGGAGGCCATGGTTAAGCATTGTGACAAGTTAATCAGACTTAGGAAGAATTAAAGAATGTGAGGAAATCTGTATAGGAGAGATGTCCTCTAGACCTCTACAGAAAGGATCTTTAGTTAGTTACTGTGTTGCTGATGATGCTACCTTACATCTCTACTATGCAAAATAAAATGGAGTAGAAAGAGTAAATGTTATACGCTGCACACGCGGCCTTAGAGAAGGCTTGTCAAAAAAATTTCCTGATGCTGGAGCAGCTTCAGGAAATGTTTTACCAGAATTAACTGTTAACTACTGAGGCAAAACTTGAGGACAATGAGCCCTCTGGTTTAGGTTTTCTAACCAGAGTTAGTAAAGCCTCATCCGCCTTAAAACCACCAAACTCTAATTTCCAACATAAAATGGCCAAAAAAGTGAGTACCTAAGGAAGAAAAAATGAAAAACTGATATTGCACTCCACTTGACCTTGGGAAGGTTAGTGCTATTAAATGATGATACTATTTCCCCAGGCAATAGGGTACCTGACTGGAAGAAGACCTTCAAAGATCTGGCGAATTTTTCCTGAACGTTAATCAATCTACAACCTAAGTTTATAACACGCTGGCTGAGTACCATCAGGGTGCTAAGATAATAATCCCTTAAGTAACACTACCATCAGCTGTAGCCAGTTCGCTAATTCCTATGTTTGATCAAGTGGTGAAATGTTGCAATTTGAGGTTTTGCCCTCCATATGATATTGACATCAGTTATAATCACCTAAAGCCATATAGATCTCACTGCTACCCTAACCCTGATTGTCGCCATCTTATATCATGCAACCTTTTAGTCCTATATCCCCAAATCAAATTTTTTGCTTTATCCTCATGCCAATTCTTGAAGTAACCCAGCAGCTGATGCCAACGATCTGTCATTATATATATATATCTAACCTTTCTATGACCAATCCCAAGCATTTAGCAGTTTTCCATCCCCTTGTAGCAGCTATCCGTGCATGGCAGATCAATTTTATTGATCCGCCATCAGATAATTTGCTAACAAATTATCTCAGCTAAATCCCAACGTTTAGTATTGACTATTCCTTGACCAGGTTATCTAATTATGGCAGATGAGTTTCTTTGATCGCATCAGATATGTTTCTATAGTTTTATCCTGCCTGAACAAGCATTTATAAATACACTTTATGATTCTCGTTTTCAGTGGATTCATTCCTATCATTCGTCAATGGAATGGCCAGTTCCTTAAACTAGATCTAAAAATCATCAGTCAAATTTACTAAAAAATTTCCTCTGAATCTGTCCCAAATATTAATGTTGACTGTTACTCTGAAAAATCTAACTATGTTGAACAGATATTTACCAAGATGCTACTAAGGCTATACAGACAGCACAAGACGTTCCCACCCTTAGACATTTGAATGTCTGATTTTAGCTAGCTTAATCCACAGGCTATTAACGGACCATAAAGATGAAACTAGAAGATTCTGGATCTGAAAGAAGAGCTAACTAACTAGAGGCCAGGGTATAAATTGGTTAGCCATGTATTGTAATAGGGAAGAACGCGGAAATGAACTCACTGGTTACATATAAATCCTGAAGGATGTTTAATTTCTTTTTTACTATTCTTTAACTCTGTAAGAACAGCTTAAGACTAAAATTGTTTTGAGAGATTTTTTAATTAAATTGGTTTTACTTTTAGGCTTGGTCTTTCTTCCTGGAAGTACACCCTGAGACTACAGCAGAGCTGATAAATTTATTTGATAAAGGCAGATTTTGTGTGAGCTATATATTTATTTCTGAGGTATACTGTCTTCATACAGTAGTACCTATTTGAGTGCTGACTTACCTGTGCATTCACGCCCAGTTGCAACCAAAATTGCAACAGTTGGAATCCAGGTTGATTTTCACATGCTGAAAATGCTACCATTATACCCTCCGTATTGCCAGAAACTTTAAATCTGGTACTGGGGTAAAATGGTCACACTAACAGAACATGTGCGCTGTAATTGGAATGGGGCGTCTCACCTCATAGCAATAAATTGGAGCGGAAGTAGCTCATAAAACAGACAATCTTATTCCAAAATTTTGGTCTAGATTTTGCTTCACTTTAAATTCATAAAGTTTCTGGCTGCCCTGTATCAGTAAGGTATTAAAAGATATACTTTGAGGTCCTAACTGAATTAAAATAAGAAATAAGAAGTAGGAGTTCTACTTTTCAATTGTAATTTCATGGGATATAACTGAGTGGGATGATGGGATTGCAGGAATATCAACTTGGTATTGTCAGGAAGAGGAGCAGTCTCCTTAGCTGAAGGGGTTGCATCACTCTCTGCTGGTTGTGCCGCGGATATATAGGCATCAATAGTTCAGCGCTATTTTCTTTACATTGGCTTATGCATAACCAAATGGAGATTGACCACTTGAGAACATTACTGCTGGTCTAAGGGAGATGGGATATGATCAGGAAGAAAAAGAAAGACAATAATTATGATCTTCCCCGTTTTAATTTATCTTTAAAGCACTGAACTAGTCACCTGCAATCTTGACAATGCAGGATGATTTACTATAGCCAGGATTTCAAGGTTACTCCCATAGTAGCATAGAAGCTCTGATTAGAACTTGAAGCCCATTAATACCCCACCGGATGAACCAAAGGCTGAATATTCTGTTTATATAGGCAGACCTACACATAAACTAATTTCACAAAAAAGGTGGAAAAGGCGGAGATTAAAGGTCAGTGTTTAAGATTTTAATAGCTTAATTCGTTCTATGGATTCTAAATCAGCGTTTAAATTAAATGGGGTTGGCTGACAATTAATTTACCTAGTTTTAAGGTTTTTCATCTATTAGTGATAATAGATTACAATTTGTGCTCCTCAAAAACTTGAGTTGACTAATTCAATAATTTAATAATATGTTCCAATTTGTGCTCCTCATACACTTAAGTTGGCTATATCAATAATTTCACAGATAATAATAGTATAATTTCAAGATGTGCTCACCATTCAATTTTTGTCAAACTATTTTGATATATTGTCATTTTTAAATTATAAGGGGTAAGCTTAATAACAATTAAAGTCTTTCTAATCTACTGGTGATTGATTTGAGTATAAATCAATATTTATAATAATTATTTAACAGGTTGTATTGTTGATTTAAGCTGAGGATGGTCAATTTCTGGTTGGCAAAAAAATTTTATGAGGTTTATAATAGTGTGTAATTTGATTTCTGTCAGGTTTTGCCAATATTAATAAGTGAGCATAGGTTGCCAGTTAACGCTTAGCATAAATTCCTATATTCCTTGTATTTAAATTAACTTTCGTTTGCCTATATTTTTTATTATAGATTCTTAAACTCTGGATAATTTAAAAATAGGATTTAAAGATTCTTGAGTATAGATGTCACGTGAGTGCATTAGAGAGTGGTCAGTGCTACTGCTCAACACCTGGAGCTACTTGGTAACCCTGCGCGGATTTACTAACTGGCTGATTAACAATGAGGGACAGAAGGACTTGGTACCCCAAGGTAGGTATGATGAGGGTTGAGGCCAGTCCACCTTAGGGATAGAGTGTAAGGCCAATCTACTGATGATTGTAATACTCTTGGTGAAATTATTAGTATGCTGGTTGGGGAATTGCTACTGTGAACTAGTAGCAAAAGGTCACCAATGATGATAAAATAACAAGGGTCAACAGTTGTCATACCGTTGGCCTGGTACATTTGCAGAGCACTAAATGATGCAAATTGCAAAATTGCAACTTTGGTGCTCACTACAGAGATGATCTGTGGTGTGCTGGTGGATTATTTTGAGGATTTAATTGGGTTTATAAGGATTTAGCTTATAGCCACGATTTTTCAGCAAGGAGTTCAAATCATTACCCACCTGATCTGTCATTAATTAAATCAGTCACTGATGGCTTTCATATTCTTGTTTCTCATTTCCTGACGCTGCATGGAGATAAAAGATGGTACAACAACCTCTTTGATTAATTGAGAAGTTTATGAAGCTTATCATGAAATACAGTAGTGTCAAGAAATTAACCAGATGGATTCCTCCCAATTTAAGAATTAAGGATGTTGGTTAGTCAGGCGTGATTGCTGGCTAATTACCTAGTTTGGTATTAATTAATGATAATTCTAATTAAACTGATTGAGGTTTGGCGGAATTTGTATTCACTGCCAATTGCCATTCATGGTCCATTGTGGGAATTTCTGGTGGAAAGATGATGAATTTGTTATTAAGCGTCTGGCTGATTCCGCTGAGTATTTAAAGGCACTGACGATTTAAATGAGGATGCTCAAAGTTATATTTATTGTTTATTAATATACAATCATTGGGACTTTTCTTTCTCGTTGCAAACACTTTTGAAACCTATTCAATTCAAGACTAAATCTAGTTTGATAATCTCATAGAGGAGATTAGCCTGCGCCCATGTCTGGGAGCAGTTGGGCAAGCAAGGCAAGAGGAGCAGGCGGAAGGCCCGCGGCCTTTAACGTTCAAAAATGCCCCAGAGAATCTGGCGGAATAGAAAAAAATCTAAAAAAACTGGCAGTCACAATTTCCCCAGAGATACTCACGTGGCAAGCATGATGCAACCAGTACATCAATACGCCACACTCCCAGCCACTTTCATTGGTGGAATTCAGAGTCCATGTGTATCTGAACATCCAAAAATCGGCCTTATGGGAGAAATTTTGTGAAGATGTACACAAAAATTTTCCTGACCACGGTGTACGTTGCACCTCACTCCATGTCACACGGTTGGCTGGACCTAGGTTTTGAAAGAAAAATAGCAGCAGATGAGGCTGCAGCGGTGCGCATAGTGGTCAACCTCCCCAAAGGGCAACGGGTCATCGAAACCAAATGCACCTGATGGACAAAATCCAACCAAATTTTCCTCACGTTTGACTTTTTGCCTACTACGGTAAAACGTGACATTTTGGAGCAACACCTGAAAGATGGTCTCGCTATATACGGCAAAATACAATCTTTCAAAATGCAACATTTCACGCTGATGCCACACCTGTGCACCGGCAAAGCCATTGCAGTTCTGACCCCAACTGAGGAGATTGCGAAGGACCTAACCCAGATCCTGCACTCCACCTTTATTGACATCGCAGGGCATACCACCCACCCATTCCAGGTAACTGTGGACAGCGCGCCCCCCATTTGCACCCACTGTGATGCGTTCAGCCATAAGGCGCACACATGCCCCATCAAGGAGGGCGTCACATTCCAAGAGCACCCCTCAGCGGCTATGGCCAGCAGAGAGGCGCACTACGAACCAACCGCAAGCACCAAGGAGGCTTTCCCGTGGGGAGCACAAGGCTGCTACCTATTGGTAAAGCCCATCTCCCCACAGGAGCGGAAGAAGGCCAAGCAGGCCCATAGGGCCGCAGCCAAGGAAGCAGCCAAGACCACCACCACCATCCCACACTCACAACGCCAGGAGGACATGGAGACCTTCATGGCAGAAGCAACTTGAGAATCCATCACCCAATCAGATTGGGAGGCCTATGCTGAGTGGGCCACTCAATCTGAGGATCTGATGGGAGATTTGATCTCACCCAATCGCTGCACCCAAGCTCTGGTCAAAACTGACTTGGGACCTATCACAACTGAAAAAAAAATTTTGCCCCGCTCAACAGTGCACCAAACTTATCCGCACCGCAAAAAATTCGTCCAACGTCAGGAAAACAAAAAGTGAAGGCCAAAGCCAACGTGACTCTTTCTGCAAAAATTAACAAAAACCCCAATAGCGTTGCTGCTAACACCCACGCTGCTGTGAAAGCCCGTGGGGACCTGGAAGAGGCTGGTGGGCCCAGGGGCCCACCCCCTTGCACCTAAGATGCGATGGGGAAACCTTCACTCTAGGGACGCTGAATATCGTCAGACTCAAGGCCTCCCCATCCCAGGCTAGGAAACTGAGTTTTTTACAAAACAAATTACCCGTGGATATCCTGGCCATCCAGGAGTCCTACTGTCCACGAGGTTCGAGGAAGCTTGGAAAACAATGCTCCTACCATCCCTATCCTTTTGGTTGAAGCACTGTGGGGTGCTAATTTGGAAAAACAATTTTTTCAAATTCACATCCTCAGAAACATTCTTAAATGGCCGAGTGCTCATTGTCACCTTCTCGTGGGCTGACATTGCGCACACAATTGTCAACATTTACACCCCAAATGGTGCACATGAGCGTCAGGAATTTTTCTTGTCGGTCAAATCCCTCCCGCTACCCCCCAATTCTTTCCTAGTTGGCAATCTGAACTGTTGGCTAACCTCACCAACGGACTGGTGGCTGCCCTCATCCCACGCCCCACAGGGTCACATAGAACTACGCATTCTAAAAGCCACCCTTGGGTTAATGGATGTGCTGCCGTGACATGCCCCGCTGCTTGAAAACATGACGCGTCCCCACATCCACAACGGCCAATTAAGGTCCATGACCCACATCGACCTTATTCTTATGCCAGCGAAATTCCAACCCCACATCTCCCACTTCAAAACAACGAAAATGGAATTCTCCAACCACTGACTGGTCTCAATAACATACCACTTACCCATCACAGTTGCAAAGGCCCCAAATTGGTGCAAAATCTGCCCCCCCTGAGCTCGCATCACCAGGATTTTCCACGTGGGTGGAAGAGGCAACTTTGCCGAAATCATTTGTTGCACCATTTTGTGCGGACCCCATTTCCACATGGGCAACTTTCAAAGAAGACACCATCTGCCACTATCGCCATCTCTCCTCCAGACGCTCACGAGCCACATCGGCAGTTATCTCATGCGCGCTGGCGGAATTGGCCCACTTGGAGTCCAATATTCCAGCCACAGGATATAGCCCTGCATGGGGCTGGAAGTGGGCGGAGGCAGCCGCCCACCTCAACGCACTAGAAAGGCAACACAAACATCAGGTTTGTGTCCAATACAGAGCCACACGCATCACCAAAGGTGACAAGTGCACCGCATACTTCTTTAAAAAAAATTTCGCACCACACAAGAGCGTGGCCTGCACACAGGTGCAAAGATTGGATAATTCATTGCGGACACACCAGCTGAAGTGGCAGTCAAAACGCAAAGATATTACTCCAAGTTATACCAAGCCAAACCAATTCAGCCAGCCAAAATGGTGGAATTTCTCAACCTAGCTCATATCTGCACCATTTTCTGATACCTGGAAATAATGAATTTAATTACTCTGAATGAATTATGGACAGCCATTCGCGGTGCACCAAATTGAAAATGCCCGGCCCAGATGGCATTCCATATGAGTTCTACAAAATATATTTTAAATATATATCCCCATTGCTGTTAGCCTCACTCAACCAAAGCCTGTTGGAAACGCGCCTCCTACCAGGAGGACATGAGGCCTTAACTGTCACACTCAGTAAGAAAGGGGATAGGCTCAACTTAGCCAACTGGCGCCCCATTTCTCTAACAAACACAGACACCAAAATTTTAACCAAAATCATGGCTAACCGTTTAGGGACTGTAGCATCTGCCACCATCTCCCCAGAACAATTTGGTTTCATCCCCAGAAGGTCGATTTGGGATAAAGTGCACTCTGTGGCTAATGCATGTCAGTCCACAGCCTCTGGGTCATTGGTATTCTTTGACCAACAAAAGGCCTATGATAGAGTAAACTGGGAATACCTAAGGGCCTGCCTCCATCAATTCCGCCTACCCCCCGCTTCATAAACTGGGTAATGCTGCTCACGGAATCTGCGACAATGGCAGTGCGTGGCCCAGGCTTCCTAACAGAAGTAGTCCACCCTCAAAGGGGCTTGCAACAAGGGGACCCCCTCAACCCACTCTTATAAAATTTCAGCCTTGACCCACTACTGCGAAATGTGAATGCCCAACTCAATGGGGTCCATGTGCCAGGCCAAACCCCAGTCAAGATGATGGCATTTGCAGATGATTGCATGGTGGGTGTGTCTAATAACAAAGATGAACGCGCGCTTGAAGCCCTCATCCAGGAATATTCCCAGGTAAGCAACGCGGCACTGAACGCCTCCAAAACCGAAATCATCCTCCTTGGTCGGTTTCAGAACTGCTGGGCCCCAGCAATTAGTTCCCAACCTGGCCCATCTGCTCGCCCACGTCCACGCCTTACTAATTCAACACACACCGCTACACTGGTGCTCTCCTTCATGCCACGTCCTACCATAGAACCGGTGCGCCATCTGGGCGTGTGGATGGAGGCAGGCGGATATGCGTCAGCAGTAATGGAGTGCTGTATACTGGACAACGTGACGAAGTGAATCGCCTCTCTCAGAGCCCACCCTACTACCCTCACTGGCAGGGTTGTTATTGCCAACTCTATGCTCCTATCCAAAGTCTGGTTCAGAGCCCACGCCATCCCCTTCTCCCCAAGCTTCTTCAAATCCCTGTATGCTTTGCTAGAAGATGGCTTTGGTCAGGCCGCCCTCCACCAGTACGGCTAGAGTCATGTTTGGCCCTCATCATCAAGGTGGCATGGGCCTGCTTGACTTCAAAGCCCATGCTGCCAAGATCCTGGGCACCTGGATCGCGGCCATCACCGCTCCTACACTCCCACCCCAACACTGGTCCTGCACGGCCTGCTCCAACTTCTCCCGAGCCTTGGCCTTAACGATCCATCAAACCCCCACTCCCTGTTGAAATACCTCGCATCACACACATCGGCCACAGGTCCTCACGGGACTAAAACCCACTACAAACGAATCCTACTCTCCATGCGAAGCGCAGAGTGGAGAATTTGTATTAGCGGACATACAACCTGAAGAGGCCGCCCCTCTCCTCAGTTCACACAAGAGGTACAGGGGCTACCCATCCATGATGGCGTGATCCCCATTCGACCTCATGTCCTATCCAGGGTGGACTATCTGGACATGATGGGCATCCCTTATTCCACTGAGACCCAAAAGACTAACTGGAAATACGCACACCATCCTCTGTTGCAGCCTCAAGTCCGCTTCCCAATTGTGGCGCTGCCTGAGGCGGGTGTATCGTACAGCTGAGCGCTCTAACACTTTACACTCATCCTGTGTCATGTGTGGCCAGTATGGAACGCTGTTACACCGCCTGGAGAAGTGCCCCACCTCTAAAGTGATATGGCGTGAAGTCCAACGTCTGCTAGGCCAGGATCAAACGCATCCCTTCAGTCTGTCAAGAGATATGTTTGCTTCATCCATGGCCTCCCCCTCCCACCCTCCCTCCGTGCTCTGGTGGTTGCAATCGCCATGTGGACTATCCACATGATTGTCTTGGATGCCATCGCTGGCTCCATCCCCACCCTCCCAGAAGCTGTCCATAGATTCCAGTCTCATTTGGTGGACCACTTTCAAGCGTGGATGTTTGGATATCTCCCACCACGTCGCCGACAGCTGGTCTCCTCCTGGTTCCCAGTCTGGTTCATCAAATCAGACCCCTTCCTCCACACGTGCTCAATAGTGGCTACGGCCCCTTCACACGTTCCCTCCCCCTCCCCATAAGTGGCGTTCCCGCTGGCAACATGAGATAGCATCGCTTCTCTGGGGTGCCTCCCCTGGTACTAAGTTTTGTCTCTTCTGAGTCATATTCAGAAGTGTCCATCCCATGGTTGGCCTTCCCCGCAATAAATTTAAATATACAATCATTGGCAACTCATGCTGAGGGTAGGTTGAGCTAATATAATATTTTTGAACCAGATGAGCGGATTAGGAGGGAATTGCTATCATAAAATAATTGACAATTTATTGAAGTTCCAGCTTGGATGGCTGAGGGATTTCATAGGCGTAGTAGCCTATAGTATAAAATGTTATTATTCAGTTAAAATAAAGATCTCTCTCGCCCATTTATTTTAGTTGTTATTAGTTTATCAGCTAAATTAAGAGAAAATGGGACTGGATATCCTGAAGTAGGCATGGGTGACGCGCCTGGAGTGGCTGGCGCTGCAAGCTCCCATAACTCTGTCATATGAGGAACTGGCGGGAACCTGGCCAACTGGCCACCAACAACGATGTGCTGACTGGACGTCAGCCCTGCAGGGTGCAGCGCGGGAGTGCCATAGCCACCCATGATGGGGGATGGATTCACCAGGGCATGCCCAGATGGCTTGGCGAAGAGTCAGGAGGGTGGGGCAGCGTGGGAGTGCCTTGGCCGCCCAGGATGGGGCAGGACTCACCAGGGCACACCAAGGACCCTGGGGTAAAGCGAAGTTGTTGGTCTGCTGTGTTGATAAAGTTAGACATAGACCTATAGGGGGCTAGTACGCCATTGAAGGCGAAATGGCAAGGGTCAACCAGTCTCCATACTGGATGTTCTGGAACACTAATAGAGCCCACTGCTCAGAAAAGCGATTTTCCAACAAGTAGCCAATTTGAATAAAATAAAATCTGCTTAATTTGGGGAAATGTTGAAGATTCTAACCAGCTTATATTATTCTATATATTTCAAGTTACCATTTAGATTTAATTGGAGTTGGCTGCCAATTCATTTACATAGTATCAATGGTTTTTATCTATTAGTGACATTAGATTCCAAAAATGTGCTACTCATTCATTTTAGTTGAGCTGTTTGATGAATTAATACTAATAAAAAGGTTAGTTCTGAGTTTTGCACCCATTTTTGACTAGATAAATTTATTCTGTTGTATTGGTCATTTTCAAAGTAATGAGGACAATTTTAAAAAAATTAGTTTTCAATCTAACAGCAAATGGTGCTCCGTATAGATCATAATAATAGTAACTAATAGGTTGTAATTGTAAATAATGCTGATGATGATCAATCATGGCTGCTGACAATCAATGCTGAGGTTTTCCAATAGGGTTATTTTCATGTTTTGGCAGGTTTTGCCAATTATAATAAATAGGCAGGCATAGGTTACCAGTTGACGCATTTGTATAGATACATGAATTCATTCTGAAATAATTTTTTTATTTTTCTATCTTTTTTATTATAAAAGTTGCTTGGACCCTGTATAATTTTAAAGATAGGATGTGAGGATCCCCAGGAATAGATGTCAGATGAGTGCATCAAGGGAGTGGTCAGCGCCGCCACTTTCCGCCTAAAACTACTTGGAAACCCTTCTCAGATTCACTAACTGGCTGCTTAACAAAAAGGGACAGAAGGACTGAGTACCCAAAGTTGGGACCATAAGGGTCAGGGCTGGTCCACTCTGGGATAGGTTTAAGGGGTCAATCTACTTATATAAACAATCCTCCCAGTGAAGTTGTTATTATGCTGGTTGGTGAGTTGCTGCTGAAAACTAGTAGCGAAAGGTCACCAATGATGGCAAAAGGGCAAGGGTCAATGGTCATATACCTTTGCCCAAAGAAAATTTGCAGAGCGCCCAATGATTTAGATTGCAAAATATGCAACAGCCAGTCTATTATATCATAAATTAAGCTGATAAAAATGAAGGCTAATCAGCCATTTTAGGTGAGTATCAACCCAAAACAACAATTAGTATATCAAAGGTATTGCCATCCATCAGAGTTTGCTTAACTGTTGGTGTAAATATGCCACCATAGGCCGTGCCTTCCAGGAATTGGAACCCGAATCTGATGATGAATAATGACTATTATGTAGTTTAAAGTGGGACTTCTTATGCATTTTATTTATAAAAACTTGAATAGAAGAATAGATTGACAACATAATATATTGGGGCCTGATGTCTAAAAAACCACTTAGAGAATAAATTTGGTAAGCATTAGGGGCACAAAACCCTAATGCATTGCGATTTGAGTATTGACACAATATCCAATATTGGTAACATTGGGAGCTGAGAATGTAAATCCAAAAAGCTTTGACCCTTGTTTGTATTGCTATCAATTTTTCTAAATCTTTCAAATCCTGATTGTATTTTAGCAGCTTGATGGGCCATTTGGCAGGATGTGTAAGTCCTGAGGCAAAGCCATTATATCTGAACTGTGAACAGCATCGCTTCAGAAGTAAGAGGGGTCCAAAGACACAAGTGAACTCCTGTCACAGCTGAGTGAACTAGTTCATATGCTGGATAAGCAATGGGTTACTGCCCTTTTCATATAGGAGGGTGTCTCTAACTTTTCCAAGGATAGGCTATTAATGAGATTATAGTAAAAACACCTATTATAATTACATCCCTTCATAGTATACAAATAAACCCCTGGAACCCCTATGAGGAGTTAACCCACGGGACAGCAAATGGTAACATGTGGTAAGAAATGTGTTTAAAAACAGACTTTATGTTAAGGAAGAGAGACAACCAACAGAGATATCAGTTAGAGAAACTCTTTTAAAGGGAAATTAGATAATGGCTGAAATTTTTGTGTGGCTTAGATAAATTTTAGCCAATAAAACAATTCCATTATTCAGGATAGTTCTATAACTTGAGTAGGTATGATTTCAAGTTGTTAACAACAGAAGCATTTTAAGATTTTTGGTAATATTAAGCCTGTGACGGTCAAGGTGCTGCCTGACCGCCACATAGCCCTGACCCCCCCTAAGGCGGGGATTGCGGCTAATAGTGTTGCACTCAATTTACATGAAAGCATAGGGCTTGAGGGCAACGACCCTCAAAAATGGCATTCTGATGAATCAGGTGCCACAAAAATGACAAAACCTCAAGGCAAAGGTGGCAAAAGTTGATGTAAATGTTGACCAGGCCAATAAGAGGCCGCCAACCTGAAATCCAAGGTCCCATGTGTAAAAATTGGTGATGGCAAAAAGCAGCCCAGCGAATCAGGGGCTGCCAAGCCAAATTAAGCTAAAAATGGAAGTGACATAAATTATGGCATCGGGAAGCTCAGAAAATCATGAGCTGCCATGCCAAATAACACCAAAAGAGGAAATGTCAGCATCTGTCAGCTTGAAGAATCAGGAGCTGCCAAGCCAAATAACACCAGAAAAGGAAATGATGGCATTGAGCAGCTCAAAAATAATCAGGAGCCGCCAAGCTGAATCTGCCACTTGTCAAAATTATTGAGAGCCATGGCAAAGGGCAGCCCAGCGAATCAGTGGCTTCCAGGCCAAATTATCCCAAAAATGGGAATTTTGGTGATAAGGTTGAGATGAGCTCTGATTTATCCTTGACAAATTGAAATATATGAAAAAAAGTTTCTGTAATGCCACAGGTACTCAATGGACATTCTAGAATGGGCCTAGATAAGAATATTGGAGGCTAAGATTCTCAAAATAGGCCTGCGGATAGTCCGCCACCTACAGACTACGTGGGGTCCAATTTCCCCATATCCCCATTCCCTAATATAAAATCAAACCAAGATAAGGTGTTTAAGACAACTTCATCTTTTAATATATACAATAAAAACCTTAAAAATCAAAAATAAAGTTTTGAAATTTCAAAATCATTTATTTGAGATTTAAAGGAAAATTGTGGATTTTGAGTGAATCAACGTGGACCATTCCTCAGATTTTGACAGAGCTGTTGCCTCTCTGTATGCTCTCTCTGGAGGCCAAACTGCCCTCCTCAGTGTGAGCATCATCCTTACAGTGTTCCAAGGATATTTAAATTGCTCAACAAGTCAACGAGTGCAGGACCTCACCACAGCAGCCCTCTCTTGCCTATGGGCCCTCACATGGGCCCTCTTGCACAACTTCTTTAAGCAATGTGGAGAGACTCCATTTGTCACAAAGCCTAGTCAACGAGTAAATCCCCATTTATAAAACAAAGGTAATGACCCATATCCATATAGAATGTAATTGGTGGTTTTTAGTACCAATATTAACATCTTGAGTTTCATTGAGTGATTCCTTGGGATTTACCTAAGCCTGCTTGGCCTAATTTCAGCATTTTTTCACGGTTTACCTCAGATTTGAAATGGCGGCCAAAAAGACTCCTTTGGCCTTGCTCATTTCCTCCTTGTTTTTATTTATTCACTTCAGAAATCATGCCATAGAACATGACACTTCCATATATCCTTCCTCTCTGCCCCAATTTTCCTCCTCTACCTTGGTGGTTATGAACTATTGGGTTTTTTAGAGAAGTTGGTAAATCCAGGGACTTTGGCATTACCCAGGGGCTCACTCCATCCCTAGTCCATTAACTATAATTCCCTGGTAAAAGCTCAAAACTGTTATGATTACCAATTGCCTATAACTGGTCAAGGAAGTCAGTTTGGGTCACCTGCTATAAGATAACATACATAGATTGATAGTAGAACTTGGTCAATTGACTGTAAATACTAAGCTGTTGGTTTTACCCTCCTGAACATCTCTTGCAGAACTGGTTGTGAAAGTGGAATAATTTAAACAAACTTGTGTAAGGGTGAAATATTGATCTAACACAGGCCCTGATCCAATGAGGAAGATATCAAATTTCCTATGAGTTAATACAAGGTTTTGATAACCCCTTTACCACAGCCCATATCAGTCAATCATATTACGTTGCTGGTTCCATCAGGTCCAATCCAGTTAAAACCCTCTTTAATTTCACCTCATATTAAGACAACAGCCCATTAGGGTTTAAAGATAGTTCTTTTCTCACTGAACTTAGTAATTCCAAATAAACCCCTTTGACACTTCTGGTTTCTCACAGATACCATCTGCTTTGTAATTAATATTTTTCCTGTGATATGATGAAGTGTGCCCTCGTTTGTAATATACCTGATGATTATCAAGTGCGCTCCATTCAATGATCAGGACACTCATCAGGCAATCAAAAAACTTCTTACAATAATGTATTCCTTATGCTGGTTAGCCATCTGATGTACATACATGCACCAAACTATTCCAAATTTTCCCCGCCAACTAACAGCTAATTCACACAATCTGTTTCTCCTGCACTGAAATGGCATGTCAACTCCGCCCCACCTTCAGCGGTTCAGGAGCACATAGATAGTCAATCCGACTAGAAACTATTCATCTAAAATCTGGATCACCATCCTTATGGTTCCCATCCCCGCTGCCAAGGGCAGTTTCCTGCACCACTCTGTTCCCACTGCTGACCCTGTGAAGGAATTTAAGTCCTTCCAACATTTGTGGGGCCCTACTAGGCTCCACCAGAACATGGATACTCTAATTCAACTTGTCTCACCCATACTAAAATTCAGCCACATTCCTTCCTATTGGAATGCCCATTGAAGGGCCATATCGCATCAACCTATTCCCAGGTTACCGAGATACCACCCCTGAAGGACAACAAGTGCATAAATCTAAGCATTTATCATCCTCACTGCCTCCCCCACCCCTGGGATTTGCCCCAGCAAGACCTGTGGTTGCCCCATTGCATCCCTTTGGTTTGCTTTAAAAACCTTTAGTATGTTATTTAATCTTTTATTGCCCCCACATGAATGATGAAAATTCCTCCTCAGAGTTATTAAAGCTGCTGTGCTTTTAGCAAATGGGCGCTCCACTGGATACTCACACACCCTGACTGGAAGCATAGTCTTATTTTCATCAGCCATTTACTTGACATAATGAACTGGACCATCCCTTCAGCACTCTCCGCCCTCCTAGCAGTAACAGGTGAAGTAATTGCTTACACACTTATTATTAATATACACTTGTTTATCGACCTGGTGTTCTCCTGCTGGTCCACCGTCTTATCTCATTCAATCCTGTAAGTAAGCACTGGCATAACATAGCCTTTTTTCAAAACTAAGACATCATTGTTACACCGGTATTATACATGATAGGGATGAACTCCTCTTGTTCTCTATGACAAAATAGCTGACTAATTACTGGACTTCTTGGAAGAGCTCCATGTGCGTTTCTGCAAAAAGTTTGAAGACTTGGCCCTCATCGACGCCTAACAAAGCATATTTCTCCTTAGTGCTTTTAAAATAGATGCTTGCTGCTGGGTGAGGAGGGGTGATACGCTCCACAGCCAAGAAAGGGAACTCAACTCTGCATCTTTCATTGGTTACCTCAGTGTTACAGGCTTAAAGTCAAGGCTCTTGTGCCTCCTCCATCTCTTTACCCTGGGTCAAGTGGCCACAGATATAATGTCCCTCATTGAAGCAATTGTCAAGTCAGATCCCTCAGAGCCAGTCCACCAGATTTGCGGTATCCGCCTTCTAGGATGCCCTATTCTTTATCTCTGCTTCCCATCCCTCTTGGAATCCTCTCTCAGGGTCCTTAATGGCCACCTTCTGAGTGGCATTCTCAAACAGAGCCAAAACCTATCATAACCCTACATCAGCTGTAGCTGTCTTTGCTGAAACCAAACACTATCCTCCTTTCGCTGGTGGTTATGGACATGGGAAAAGACTCCTAAATATTGTAGTTCTGCACCCACCTGTGTCTCTCTTTTCCCTCAGCCCTGAGAGAACTTGACTTACAGGCCTTATCCTAGAACCTTCTGATCCTGGGATGCGAGGGAAGTGGGTAATTAGAGCATCTCGCCTTCAGGGAACCAACAGTTACGCACTCTATCTATTTTTGCGCCTCCCATTGTTCATCCCTCGCCAGGATTTCCTTGCCCCAGGACAATGTGAGCCTAACTGACACCTCGTCTCATGACCCTACTTCCCCTATAAAGGGGGGATTCAGGTATAATTTGTGATTTACCAACCTCTTATCTGGAGGGATGAGTAGGCAGCTCCTGTGGTGGAGGTGAAACACAGGTCTACGCCTGCCACGAGGCCACTCATCATCATATCAATGCTTCTATTTCTCTCTCTCTCCTTACCTGGTCTTCTATAAAGAAGATCAGGCTTATTTTCTATTTCCAAATACTTTTTAAATGGAATCTAGTAAATCAAAGTAAAAGCCTTCTAGATACAGGAGTATGATATATTTTTAAAATCTTACCATAGTGAAATATCTAAATCTGGAGATGGAGGCAGCGTCATCTATACTAGACGCCTTATTGGAGTCCTTAAGTGCCACCTTATACATTGTCCAGCACCATTCTCAATTCACAATTTTTGGTTTTGTGAACAATTATCAGCGGTACAAGATTATAATATCCTGTTAGCATGTATGTGGTCTGGTGGCTCCAGGAGCATATGAAGATCACCCTGAGCAACAACTCCCTCAACTTTACAAATTTTAGTTTCAGTGGGGAATTTTCTTTGCTTTAAAATCTTATTGCAAGCATTTGCTGAGCTCAATATTTCCTCCCATCCTGCATCTGTAGACCTCCCACCAGAATCTCCTCCCTTCCTCGCCTCTTATAAGGATGTTTTACATGTTGCTGGCTTCAAGACTCCCCCACTATAAGTACGATCTGTCAATACAACTGACAGTGGTCCTAGTCAAAATCAACTTCCCACTATACCCTTTTACAGAGGAGGAATAAAAGGTACTTGGGAATGGCTTAATGACATCTCAAATAAAGGAATGGATCATCAAGAAGTCCTTTTACATCGCCTCTCCTGTGATCTTTGCCTAAAGATTAGATGGGTCTCTATGCAATGTGTCAACTATAGTCACTTGAACAATATCACGGTTCCTGTCCCATACCACCTACCTTTATACAGTCCAAAGCAAAAACCATTGCAAAGTCTTGAGTGTTCTCCAAGATTGACCTAATAAATTCCATCAAGCAGGTTTGGGTGCAAGGGGTAAGGAGTGTCTCACGGCTATCCACACCAGGTGAAAAGTCTTCCATTTCAGGTCGATGCTCTTTGGGGTAAAATTGCCCTTGCCACTTCTAGCACCTCATCAATTGATTACTGGGTGACTTTCAGTTTTTCTATGCCGTTGTATACATTTATGAATCTTAATACATTTTCCACCCTGGAACAACATTTCAAGGACCTGGAAGCTGTGATGGCGGCTCTCCACAAGGCGGGATGTTTGTAAAACCCACCAAGAGCTATTTCACGCATGAAGAGGTGACCTTCTTAGGGAACATGGTCTTATATATGGATATGCTGTCCTCCCTGAAAGATGTAAGCTATCCAGTCATTGCCCACTATGGCTACTCAAGAACATATTTGAAGTTTTCTTGGCACAATCTTGTTATTAAAAAAGATTCTCTCAAGCCCTGAACCAGATGGCGGCACCCCTTACCCCTTTAACAGGGAAGAAAATCCTTTCAAATGGTCCACAAAGTGTCAGCAAGCTTTATGGATATAGGAAAGGCTCCCTCAAAGCCCAAGTACTCCGCCATGCAGACACTTCAAGACCCTTTGTAGTAGCCTGTGATGCCCACTCAGTGGCAGTGGGTGCAGTGCTGTTTCAGGAGCTCAAAGGAGCTAAATGTCATGGAGCCAGCTAAGAAAGTAGATACTAACCTGAAGTCAGGGTGAGTAAGCACCAGAATGCAAAATAGAATGATGGAGGCATAGACGTCCAAAATGACCTGATATTTGATGTGGAGGGAAACAATTTTGGGCCAGCAACAAATGATTATCTTTAACAGCAGTTACTATCAACAATTCCATTGTAGCATTAGCAGCTGCGGATTCCTCTGAAGTTGTTTTTTAGGGCCCACAGGGAGTCCCAGATCTGCACTGGTTACACGAGTTGCTGACTCATGGAAAGGTCATAAAAATTCACCCACGGGGAATAAAGAATCATTAAAAAGAAAGGTTACATACTGACGCTAAACAGCTTCAAATATGGGGCAACCCAGGAGGCCATTATAGTGGTTCCCCCACTCAAAGAGATGAGCATCAACAGTGTAATTATGGCTTTTATGGTCAAGTCATTGCATAGACCTAGGAACATGGCACCTTTTGGCAGCGGAAAGCAGATAAAAGTTTAATTTAGTATGATGAAATTCTGTGAGGAAATTTGTTTAATATACAAAAGATAGAGAATAGGCCACCAACTGAAATTGTGGTGGCAGTTGTCTTAAAGTTCTTGGGTCTTGTGGAATATAAAAATATCTTTGATTAAGGGTAACGCAATCTCAATTGATTTTTGTGAATTGATATATAAAAATTTTTACAACGCCGGAAGATCTCATCCTGGCCAGCTGACTTTTTCTAAAAAAAGTTAACAAATTTTCCCTCACAGCACAAATCCACTTTGCGGATTGGTAATGCTTTGTCCATTGAGCAACTGGGTGCACCCATGTCCAGGCCACATATGGGAGATCCCATTGGGTGTTTGATTGGTATTTAATGCGCACAAACCTGTTAGGGTCAGGCTCACCTTTTTATGTGGAAGGGAAACATATTGAAGAGGTTTAAAACCTAAGTATACCGCGGATGACTTTATTATTCTTGGTGTTGATTTAACAATATTAGCGGGCCTCTCATTTAGGGCATGAGATTATTAAGGGAGGAGGAAGACCACAACCTCTCCACTGGAGGTGGCTTCTTATTGCCGCCACCTCCAAACACACCTCCCTAATTCGCTGCGCCAACTTTTGGGTGATGATATATGGAGGAAAGGGGGCAATTATGAGGTGGTATGCCATCACCTACCTCTCAGCCACCACATGGGCTAAATTTCCCTGAAAAATGTGACATATGTCCACCTTCATTAACACTTTTTTGTGTGGAACAGAACTATCACGGTTGAAGTGCAGGGGTGCTCCCCAGGACATGCATTAAATACCTCAAGGCTTTCTTTTCCTCGAAATTCACATCCACTAAGCAAGAATGGCCCATATATATCAAGGGGTTGGCAGCAGTGGCCTGATCACTTACTCACTGGCACTACCTCCCAAACGGTGTGAGATATGAGATCACTATCCAAACAGATCATAAAGCTCTATCATACTACCAGAAACTGTATCAACGCCAAGCCCACACATACTGAGACCACTGCAGGTAATGCTTAAAGTATGAGTCATCAAGGGAACTATAAACGCTATGCCTAATATACTGATCCATAATACATCCATGTTAACAAAATGAAGAGGATCCTTTGAAATATACTACAATAGTGCCTTCCTCCCAATTTTCTTTAATGGCCCCTCTCTCTATACTTTTGCTGAGCTGGCCCCAGACAACTAAGTCATTTCCTTCATTCTTATTGCCCAAACATGATGCCCAGAGGGAGTGGAGCTGTTCTAGGTCCTGGAATCCAAGCGCCAGAAACGAACCCTATATGCCCTGAAGGAAGGGATAATCTTGTTTTGAGTCAGTTTCTGGGTCTCCACTTCTCTTCACACCTGAGTCATCAAGGAGCACCAAATTTCCCAATGGTAGGCCACCCTGGAATGAAGAAGTGTGAAGACTTATTCCGAGGACCTATAACTGACCAATGACCCCAAAGGATTCCCCTTCTTGGGTAGCCAACTGCATTACCTGCACCCACACAAATTAGATTGATCAGGCAAAAGGGGTCGATGTATTCTTGCAGCAGGCTGAGGGCCCTTGGACATACATCTCAGTCAACTTCATTGTAAGACTCCCTTTCTCTAATTGGCTTTGATGCTGTAAAGATGGTCATTTACAGATTTACAAGTTTGCTCTATTTAATCCCTGCCATTAATCCATAACAATAGTGTAAACAGTAACCATATTTGTTACTCATGTGTTCGCCATGTTAGGTCATCCTGAAGAGATTGTGAGCGACTAGGGCCCCAGTACACTGCCCATTTTTGGGAAGAATTATTGGCCCTTCTCAACATCAAACCATGTCTGTCCACCACCTATCACCCTCAGTCTGATATACAGACTGAAAGTAATTAATTATTAGAGCAGTACTTGTGCTGCTACACGTCTACCTCCCAGTACATCTATGCCATGGATCTTCCCCTGGCACAGTTTGCCTACAATAATGTCACATTCTCCTCGCAGGGTTTTCCCCCTTTGAGGTCAACCTGGGGTACAACCTCTCCTTTAAAATTGGTCCCTGGCTGTCCTCAGCAGTCCCAACAACAGAGGACTGAATAACTGTCATCTGCGAAGCCCAGAAACAAATATATGAACATTTAGAAAGGGCACTTAAAGATTTCAAGAAGCCTAGTGACCAGAAATACATCCCTTTCCTGGAGATCAAAATTAAATCACTCATTTTAGAAAAATGGAACCTCAGCCTAAAATATCCCAACTGGTAAGGTGGCGGCCATATGCTTGGACCCCTTTAAGATTGAGAAAGATCTAGGCAACGGCGCCTTCCATCTAAAGCTTATGGCACATTGTAGCACCATATCATATATCACATTTCTATCCTGTCTCCCTAAAAGTGTGAAAATTATACTTCCTCCTAAGCCCATTCTCTTTGGGAACTCCCAGGAGTCAGATATAAATTCGATTTTAGCCTCCCAACAATCACGTCATTCTGTACAATACATAGTAGTTTGGAAGGGCTAGCCTTCTTATGAGAACAGTTAGGTAAGTGCGTGCGACTAAACAAGTTGGAAGGAGTTAGTGGAGGATTTCAATGCATCTTACCAGGATGCTCTACCCCCCCCATAAAATTGCTTATATTCTGACCATCAAGCGCCCTTAGAAACACAAAAGCTATGACCTGGTCCATGCCTTTTAAGGGATCCTTCCCATTCTAAAATGAAAGGATATTATAAGTCCTGAGGCACAGTCACTTTGTCTGGACCGCAATCAACACCCCTTCAGGTGTAAGAGGGTCCTAAGGCTCCATTAAACCCCCTGTCCCATCTGATTGACCTGTCTCATGTGGTGGATGTGCAATGCGTTACTGCTCTGCTCCTAAGGGATCCTTCCTCTATGCCCTACTTCCTCCTCTAACTTGTTGGAAATAGTAGAAAGGGTTTGTAGAGATTTTAGGCATCACAGGGCCTTTGGAAGGACCCAAGGCTCACCACACTCCTAATCCCATTATCCCTAAAATTCCTGTAAAGTGTCAAAATCTGTTATAAGGCCCATAGCCCTATAACAGGTCAGTGAAGTCATTTTGGGTCACCCGGTTTAATAATCTATTTTTTAGTACTAGATGGTCCCAACCCAAGCCAGTTTAATAATCTATTGAAAATTAATAATTAAAGTTGTTCATTTAACCTCAGGCCTACGCTGTTGGTTCACCCTTCTGAATTGAATTATGGTAGAACTGGGTGCACAAACAAATTAATATAAATGAAATTGTGCAGGTTTAAAATTGATCTAAACATGGCCCTAATATAGATAGGAAGATATCAAAAATCTTATGAGATAATTCAGTATTTTGATAACCCCTCTACCCACAGCCCTTCTTAGCCCATCAAAGTATGCCACAGATCTCTTCAGGATCAATTCAATTAAACCCTCTATTAAATTTCAACCTTTTCAATTTTTATTATTTGGTTTGCCCCTAAGTCAAACATATTTTCGCTAAACCTAAAATCTCAACTAGTAATCAACTAATATTGATAAATCCTTATCCATCTAGTACTAGTAAGTATTTTAAAGAAATTCCTTCTGCAAGCCCTTACCTGACTAAGTTCATAGTGTAGAAATTTTTGCCGGTGGAAGAAAATGATATCCTGAAAGATAAAGGTTCAGGAAAAGTCTTAAAATATCACTTGGTTGCAGATAAACAATATATTTATACTCCACCTTTAGTTTAGTCTATAATTTATCTTAAGGCTCTTTCAGTACCTCCTCTCCACATGCTAACATAATAAACTACCAGCTCATCACAATAGATCCCTTGTCACTTATTGGATATCTTATCTCAACTACTGCATTCTGAATCTAGGCTCTTTGGCTCTCCCCACCCATTTATATCTGGTGGAACATTATTATCTCATACATATTATACAATATAGAGGAACTACTGCCATCAGCTACTTCTATTACAACAAAAAAATAGTATTTTCTGCATTTTTATCTCCTTAATTACCTAGTGTTTATTTTTATAATGGATGAAAATAATTGAAACCTTAATTACATATCTTTAATATCTTAAGAGTTAATCAATGGATAAACACCAATGGAAATGATATCCCAAAAATACCGAACCCAGAGATGTGCAGTTGCATGCTATTTTTGAAAACTCCATCCTGACGCTTGAAAATAAAGTTATCAGTTAAAACCCTCAGTTGTTTCCGATATTATTAGTCAATCATTATCAAGCATTATTTTCCAGCAGAATTAATTCCATTAAAAACAAAAGCACTATGTCTAAGCCAACATTAAAAGTTTATATGAATCAGATGCTTTACCCAGCATGGAAGTGGGGTGTGTTGCACTGATAAACACTTAAAATGGTTTGTACAACCTACTTTCATCTTAAAGTCCAAACTCAACGGAATATATCACCAAAAGATATTGTGAAAACGTACTTTATCCTAATACCTGCACTCCTATATGTTAAATTTTACATTTGGCATCCTCATTTGGTAGAAATTATCTTAAGTTATTATCAAAAATTGACTCCATATTGCTCTATTCAAAACCAACTCTTTAAATCAAACATTGGAGTGGTCACTCTTCTTTGATAGGAAGTTGTTGCCAGATCTATTATAACATCTACAATTATTGAAGATTGATAATAACAGTCAATAACTTCCCTTTATGGCCGACTTATTGCACCTATTGAAAAAACCTTGAGATAGATGACTTAGTTTTAGATCATACTCCAACAAGTTTTCAAAGCCCTTGATTGCAAGTATCTCCAGGCCCTCCTGTCACTGCAGAACACAAGGACTTACTGGAGAAATGGGATCAGCCAGTTTAACTGGAGTCCTGGGACCTCAAGGACCTATTGGACCTGAAGAAGTTATAGGACTTCTGGGCAGAGATGAGGACCAAGCGCCTCCTGGCTTTCTGGGCTGCCTAGATAATGGGCTCCTTGAAAAATTAGGGCACTCTGGTCCTCTTAGAAAACCTGGCTCTCAAGGGCCTCCAATGCCCCCTGAAACTTTCTGGAACTGCCATGTACTTGCCTTCCCCTTGTCGGACATTTTCTTTCTCAACTTTTATAAAAGAATGTTGGAGTCCAATCTTTAAATAATATTGTGGTTATCAATGATATAAATACCAACGGCGAAAAGACCTTGGTGGATTCTCAGTGGAACCCTATCTATCAAGAAAATATGATGTACGCCCAAAATTGGCGTAATAAGGTAAGAACTGATAATAGGATTGCTCTAACTTCTCAGCCAAATTTGAGGTGTTCATTATCGCATGGGGCTGTTCTTCCCTGAGGTGAGAAGATTTTACCCATCAATGATTGGGTACAAATTAATAAATCATTACCACTCAAATCTGAATACCCCAAGGTGAGAAGATTTTACCCATCAATGATTGGGTGCAAATTAACAAATCATTACCACTCAGATCTGAACACCCCCAAGGTGAGAGATTTTATTTGTTGATGATTGGGTGCAAATTAATGAATCATTACCACTCAGATCTGAACACCCCAAGGTGATGAAGATTTTACCCGTCAATGATTGAGTGCAAATTAACAAATCATTACCACTCAGATCTAAACACCCCAAGGTGAGAAGATTTTACCCGTTGATGATTGGGTGCAAAAAAACAAATCATTACCACTCAGATCTGAACACCCCCAGGTGAGAAGATTTCACCTAACAATGATTGGGTGCAAATTAACAAATCATTACCACTCAGATCTAAACACCCCTGAGGTGAGAAGATTTTACCCGTTGATGATTGGGTGCAAAAAAACAAATCATTACCACTCAGATCTGAACACCCCAAGGTGAGAAGATTTTACCCGTCAATGATTGAGTGCAAATTAACAGATCATTACCACTCAGATCT